>JBCEWB010048073.1:0-14297 GCA_039654565.1 Peronia peronii | reverse complement strand
AACAACAACAACAACAACAACAACAACAACAACAACAACAACAACAACAATGACAACAACAACAACAACAACAACAACAACAACAACAACAACAATAACAACAACAATAACAAAAACAACGATAACATCAACAATAACGTAGTGTATTCAAACATTATGAACATGAAAAAGAAAGAGAGAGAGAGAG
Source organism: Peronia peronii (assembly GCA_039654565.1). Classification (NCBI taxonomy): domain Eukaryota; kingdom Metazoa; phylum Mollusca; class Gastropoda; order Systellommatophora; family Onchidiidae; genus Peronia; species Peronia peronii. The sequence goes on along the minus strand of JBCEWB010048073.1, from coordinate 14,110 downwards.
AGAGAGAGAAAGAAAGATTTCGATAAAAAAAATATAATAAATAAATGCAAAATGGAATATGGAATACAGCATAGATATGTTGTAAGAGAACGCCTAAACAACGGGTTGAATGCCAGAAAAAATACGCCCATATCCCTAAAGTTGCATTTTCCCCACATAGAATATCTAAACTAAAAGCTTGACTCGATTGGGCTTTGTGTTTGGCACTCTCAATGGGCTCTGGCTTCAGGCGAAGTCTCTCGTGTATTCTAATTAATTTAGGCCACCTCGCTTGTATTATATGCCAGCAATATTCGAAATTCTAGACGAACATTTCCTAAGTGCCGGTGATAATCAAATTCCCGACGAATTGGCTGATGCAGCCAAAGTTATTTGTTTTCTCAGCCGTGATTCAAATAGCATTTCCCCCTCCCCTCCCTCCCTCTCCCGGGCTGTCTTTTGTCTGTAGCTCTGTCGGGAAGATGGCCTCACTTTTTACTGACCTGCTTCCCTGACGTGATGGAAGGGTTAAAAATAGATCGAGTTTAAAAGCATGCCAATATATAGGACCAATATTTCCGTTAATAGACATATCCTAAAAGCCTTTCATTTCATCTGTCATCCGCATTTATTAGTATTATAGAAGAGCTGGGGAAAAGATAACACATTATGTTATACATATATATTAACGTACAGAAATAATTATATAAAGCTCAGTTACAAAACACATTCGAAAGACTTTTTAAAAAAATATTCTTTTGTTATTCATTACTTTTTTTCGATTTAACTTTTTCCTCTCCTAGGTTTAATCTGTGCGTTAACTCTGGAATATATTAGAGATAACTAAGGACAGTTTAGATCAGATTGATTGATAAGAGGTCTGTCACCACCTGAACATGTTATTTCATTTTATTACTTTTAATTTTAATTTTATTCTACTTAAAGTTGGTCAATGGTTGTCACTCTCTGAATATCAGGTACTTTATGACTATTCTTACTATTTTTAAATTTTAATTTTATTTTCAATTTTGCCCTTATAGAGTTATTCAATAGTCTTTGAAACACCGCTCTTTCTATGTCTCTTTTGGACAGTCAGTTTTCACTTGAAGCCAAGATTTCAATAAATCCTATTATTCTACTCCTGCAGGCGGTAATTTCATGATGTGTCCTTAAAAGTTAAGGACAACTTTTTGTCCTGAATATCATTTTCTTACTAACTCATGATATCAAAAAATGTTGCCCTTTGTCTGAGAGGCGGCTTTGAACAGTTATTTTTTTTTCCCGTTTTTTACAAAGCGGACAGAGCACATTAACTCAAGAATCGCCCACAGCGCTTTGCTCCTTGTACTTTCTATTTGAATAACTTTCCAAATACCTTACAATTTAGTAAAAGTTTCAAACCGTGTATCGCCATTTTGGGAGAAACTGCTATATTATGAGGGAAAATTAATGCTATTATAGAAAAATACTCAACATTACAATGGTCTCCTCTGACACTTTGAAAAAGGTAAGTCGGTCAGAACGAACGGGACGGGCAAGGCAGAACTTCCCATTGTTTGTTACAAGAACAAATAGGACACTGTCCAGTCATGGCAATGTTGTGTTGGTTTGTTTTGGTGTGTGTAAGTGTGTGTGTGTGATGTGTGTGTGTGATGTGTGTGTGATGTGTGTGTGATGTGTGTGATATGTGTGTGTGTGTGTGACAAAGAGTTTAAACAAAACTGTGAAAGTCATCAACGCAAAAAGAAAAAGAAAGATGTTTTTAATCTATGTCCAGTCTTGTTGTTACCCACCATTCTTTGATATGACATAGAGTGAAGCATCTACAACCTGTTACACATAGCGTGTGTGGTGCAAGCGAAGATAAGACTTCACAATACAGAGGTGTTTGGCATAACGAAATAATTACAGACTCGTAATATTGAATCATACGAAATTTAATCCTTTATTTTACCCTACGTTATCGTAATTCAACAGTCATTTGAAGTAAAGCAATCAATGTATCACCTTTAAAAAAAACGATATGACAGCATTAAAGGTTCGAAATAAAAGTGTGGAATTGAGCAGGGGGAAAAAAAGATATTATAATCAAGTTCACTTCGGAAGTCTTTCCTATACAATTTATGATTTCAATAAGTATTAGTCTTTATTGGCTTAGATCGACTGTAGGTGGCTATCGTACTTTTCTCTGAAGAAAGCCCGGCATCTTACCTATGGGAGGGAAGTGATGCCATTGCTCCCTCGTGCGATGACAGGATTTTTTAGTAGCTTTGCCAGAGAATAGCCAGAACATGAACTGAGTTGTTAGGGCCAGTTCAGTTAGCACATTAACAATCAACTTTTGATAAGGTAAAGAGAGACGAAACCGAGGAAGGCGGGGTTAAAAAAAAAAAGGAAAAAAAAAGACTTTTACAATCTCCTTTAACTGACTTATCTCACATATCATCAGAAGACAGGAAAGATTACTGTTAATTTTGTACAGTATTTGGCAGGCATCTATTATTAGAACAATTATAAAAACATAGGTGCTCCTATATGGAACAAACTAATTAATCAAGTATTGCAATCACATCATAGAGCTAAAACAAAAGACATAATATATACAGACATTATGCAATAACAGGCATACGCATCGCTGAAATTGATGTGAACATTAGGAGTAACGTCACCAGAAAACAAGATAACATCTCTCTCACTCTCTCGCTCTCTCTCTTGATATCTTCAATACAAAAATCTCAATAATTATTTCTTGATTGAATTACGCAATCACTTCTTTTCCCCCCAAGGTATCAATTTGAAATCATCGAGATTTTTTTCCCCCTCATTCACTTCTGAACTTTAAAGCACTGAAGTTTTTTGTCTTTATCAACCCAGGCGGAGAAAATGACGTAATTAAGCCGCCTTTGCAGAGGCGGGTTTTATTTGCTCTTCGCTTTCATTTGCCTCTTCCTGCGCAGCGTCCACTCCCCAAGAAACGTGCAAATCAAACCCAGGGCCGAGGTCTCGTCTCATATCACAGGTTATAAATTCGGCAGTTAATGTCCTCAGATCTATAAAATTTTACGGAGCAGAGACAGATTTATTTCTGGCTGATAAATTGGCGATTACGCGAGCAGAAGGGGGATAATTAATTTCCCCTCAGAATGAACAATGTTGCACACCGGCTCTAGTTACCCGTATTCTCACTGCTTCTCTCCCCTTGCCGCCCTCCTATAACATTGCTTCTCTCCCTTTCTTCTCTACAATTTTCTCCGGTTCTCTGACCCAAACTCCCCCTCTCTGCTTTCCAGTCTCTCTTCCTCCTCCCTACCCTTCTCACTCCTCTCCCCTTTTGCCATTCCTCCCTCTCCCTCCCTCTTTATTTCCTGATATCTCCGCTCCATTATTCTCTTCTTTCTCCAATGTATCTGATGTTATGTGGGGTATTCATAACATATTATGGGTCGTGCATGACGAAAAGGAGTAGAGAAATCGAGTTCGTAATTTATATCGATATTCTATAACCAAATATATCAATTTTATCTCTGAAAAGGAGAAAAAAGAGGGAAAGGAAATTCGATTTTTTTCTCCTTTGTGTCTATGTTTCTATCAACATAAAAGTATTACGATATTGTTATCGATAAAAAATAAACGAGAGAGAGAGAGAGAAAAAAAAAAGAATGCACACAGAATGGGAGAAAGAGAGAAGGGATGGGGTGGGGAATGGAAGTGGACGAGGAAGTTGTCGACATGAAATCTCCCTTCACCTTGGGCTATCATTGCAAAGAGACAGCAGTCATTACTCTTGATCTTTGACAGTTTGACCGATCCATTCTTGTGGCAATTTCAAGCCAATTCTTGCGTCTAACCGTTTTTGAGACAGCAGTCCAGGTATTCTGTCGCTTCTCGACCTTTGCCAGTCTGACTTAACCTTGATTTCTTCTTTGGCAGTGCCGTCGTTGCTGGTGCAGTCTCGGCGGTCACTGCTTGATGCGCCAGGTGAGGTTTCTCCTGGGCTTGTGAAAAGCGTCTGGTGGCGGCTGTGCAACCCAATTCTGGAGTGACTTTAGCATTGCCAAGCCAAATCTTTTTGAAACATTTGACTTCCATTGGCCCCTCGAATTATGGACCTTTGACAATGAGTCCTGATGATTGACGTGACCCAGTTACGTTAACTTGCAGAGCTTTACAAGGGTCTGGAAATGCTGTTCCCTGCATCTTGTTTTGTTAATTTGCGATCTACGTGACGTAATCACTGGTCTTTCGTCCAATACTTGGGTGCCCATGAGCTTCACTTTAGCACAAGTTTGAGAATAGTTCCATGTATAGCTCGTTAGGAACAAAGTTATTTCACAGTCAGATTACTCCGTGCTGACGAATACACAGGGTGTCCGTAAAGTCTGAATACAAAGATAATATGCGCATTTAGCAGTGAAACATTGTATGAACAACATTTACTTAATTGGAATGTTAATATATCAGCCCCTCAGTATGATTTTCACCATATGTAACGCAAAATTCGATGTCCTTTGCAAGATCGAATGTCACAGGTTAGAACCCCCACTGGTATCGACATTTTGTCCTTGGGAAAGACAATTTATAAAAACTTCCTGACTCAAACCATGTTAAATTGGATACCCCTTGAATGATATTGTTACTGATAACATTTTGAGCGCTCAACAGGCAGCCACCATGTACGTTTCCCAGGAAGCTGAGAACGTGTGTGCCTTGTCTCCATTGGGTGTGTCGGGATAACACTGGGTTGTAAAGCGCTTAGAGTTTGTACGCTGTACGGTGGTGAGCGCTATATAATTAATGCTTTCTATTTTGCCAACCAAAATTTGAAGGGTTTACAATCGCTGCCTAATGTGTGAAATGTCTCTAAATTTAGCGAAAACATTGATATCAGCAGCTTATTAAGTCAAGACAGAGTACAGATATACTGATACAGAGTAGCCTGACGGCTACTACACTGGAAGTTGATTCATCAGTATGGACACTGTGAAGAATACTTTTGATACACTGCAGTACTGTTGACATTGTCATTAAATTTCTGTTCTTCAAGGCACAACTTATGTATGTGTATGGGGGGAGGGGCTGCTGAGCTTGTCGAAGGAATAGTACAGTCTTTCTGATTGTCAGGGAGGGCAAACTAAACAACAAAGGGTTTAACAGCTAATGTCACCGTTTTGATCAGGTTCAGAGATAAAAGAGTGTGAAAATGATGTTTCCAACATTTTATCAAACAACTAGAGTGGGTTCAAGTGAGAAAAAAGCAAATATGATAAAGTGTTTGGTACTCAGATTTGTAAATTCCCACTGGGAATGCAAATGCATCAAGAATGATTTTCCCCATCAGCATCTGTCCGTGAAAAAAAGAGAATACAGTGAAAAAAAAAGAGAATATAAAATTCGATTACACATCGAAATAAACATTGGAATCGCCAGTGAGGAGAAGAAATGGAAAATGGAGTCTACTACATATCGAGGCCAAGTCGTTTTTCATTACAACTAATTATTTTCCGGGAAAGAGAAAGGAAGATGCGATTTCCATGATTCCATAACAATTATGCTATACTTGATCTCTAAAAATTAGAAAAACGTAATGTGGTCTGTAGAATGAGAATGGTGAATACGAGTAGTTCGATGAAAACACTCTTTCTCTACATAGTTGGCCAAGCTTATCTAATAATAATTTCGTCCCACAAATCAGTTTAAACACTTTGAAAAAAAAAAGTGTTGTTTTCCTTAAATCACAACCAATGTGTTTGCGTCCAGATGTTCCACTCTTTTGTAATCTCATTTTTCTAATGTACCTGGTTAGATATTCCGGCAGCGCCTCTCATCGTGAATGCTGTGGTATATAAGTAAAGTTTTAAAATCCAGTTTTTTATTTTATTTTTATATCAATGATCATGTGCGAAAGGAGTCTTGATCGACATCAATATTCTCAAACCTTGGCTTTCCGCAGTTCTCCACTATCTTGAGGCGAATAGAAAAACGATTTTAGATTTCTTATCTTTTATTCCGATATGAAACTCACACTACTAGTCTCGTTCAAAGTGTCCTTTCGCATCATTGATACAGTCCAGGAGTCTGACAATGTCAACTTTATTTTGACATACAGTTGGATAATACACAGGTGCAGGTTGATTATGATTTCCAGATAAAGTCCCGGTTTAAAAAAAAAAAAAAAAAAAGAATGCAACGGCAGTAGATAATTACTTTCAAAAGACTTTTTGCCCGGTCCTTTAACCTGTTTGTCTCTATTGCCACTGGTCTTGGATAAAAATTACATTGGGATTTGAGGCAAAATTCCTTTTAATGAATTAGGTATTTGCAGAATATAAAACAAAATGTCTAATAGAAACATGCTGAAGTAATATATAATGTCAAAATATGATGAGGTTATGACACTTTTCTCTGAAATTATCTTACTTCTGCATACCAACAATACATTAGTTCACTGTTCGTGAATTTGGCATTGAAGACAGTTGATTTCCTTGGGTGGGTACATAATTATATGGTGTAGTTTGATCGCTTTCTGTTGAACTACCTTTCATAGAATCGGCTCAGAAAGGGAGCGCAAAAGTGAAGCCAGATAAGTTTAATTTCGTTAGAACCATAACAATGATGAAATAATGTCGTTTAGACGGAAAATGGCTGAACTGAAGTTGTGAACTCTGATGGAAAGTGGGCTACGAGTGATGTGTATTTCCTGGTCTCTAAAACCGAAATCATTGTATCGGTCTTTTTTTTTTCACCTTTTCTGGTCTCTGTCCGTCTGTCCTTCTATGTCCCTGTCTCTTGATTCCTTTTACTTAACGCTAACCCAAAAACTTGCCTAGTTTTTTTCTTTGTTTTTTGTTTTTTTTGTTTTGCTTTATTCTGTCCTTCAGCTTGAGTTTTATATGCTCAGGAACATCTGTGACAAAATATGTCGTAGTAATGCAATACAACACAGTCCGTTCCAAGATCGGTGTTACAAAACGCTAACCCGCAGGTAATGCGACCGTGTGGGATAGCGCCTTGAGTCACCTCACCTATCCTAACCCACAGTGATCTCAATGTGCAAAACTCGCACGGCTTGGCTGACTGTGGGTCGCAAAGCAGTGCAGCATTTCAGCATGGTATTCGGATTGAGCTCATTACGAGTGTTTGAGGACGTTTTCAAATTTGAATAAATATTCGATGTTCTGATAAGGTGACCAAGTAGTGCAGCACCTTTATTTGTCCAGACACATAATAATATACCCTCTTCCCTTCCCCCTCCCCACCCAATGATCTCATTGTGTTTAACTTGTTTATAAACCGGGTTGTTCGCAAGAGAACAGATGATTTCGTCAGGGCATTATGATCTAGCTCTTTATAAACATTTCAGTAGTCGTTGGAATTTGAATAAATATCAGAAGTTCAGGCAAATTGATCAAGCGGGCTAACATTGTGAGCCATGTCACTTGTCCAGACACACAGGTACCACCTCGTAGTAATCTCAATGTGTGAAACTGTCACACGATCGCGTTAAGCGCAATTCTTGTGATCAAGCTCAATATAAGAGCTAGTGTTTGCAGAGTGATTGAAATTTGAATTATGTATCCATTTCAGTCATTTTCTTTGTGACATAGGCTGTGTCTGATGTCGCTACGGACAATCGTAAATGAAGACAGTCGGGGGTCACCGTGGCTATGTGGCTTGGAGTCTGCCTCATGGTGAAAACAATTCAGATCGGTGAGGCTGTGGCCGGGACACGAGGATCGAAAACCTGCATTTTTTCAATGACTTAGCGGTCCCCTGGCTTCCTCTGAGTAGGGAAACCCGACGTCTAGCCTTCTCGGATAAAGGCGAATATATTTCGGAGGTCCCATGTGTAGGTTACGCACGTTAAAGTACCCTTGAAAGTTCAAACTCGATGAAGATAGACGGAGTGCAGCTGTCCAGGCAAAATTTCCAAATTCCAAATTTCTACCCACAAAAATTCTCAGCAAAAAACAGGCAGCCTCTTAAAGACGAGATATTTCTACTATCTCAGGATTGAAAGGCTTAGGAAAAACAAAAACAATGAAGGTAGTAGTTAGAGTTCAGTTCAGAGGAAAGGCTAGTGGAAGAAGTTAAGGCAAGGTTTTATTCATTACTCAACGTGAAAACTAATTCAGCCTTGAAATGGACCATTTTAGCAGAGAACGCAGATTGTAGAGCTGTCTCTTACCTTGACGAAATAGTCAGAAAGAAAACGGCAAAATGAGCGCAAAGCATTGAATGACATGTCAATCTCACATACAAATGCTTGTCTGGATGATAAGGCAAAATTACCTATTGGTGACTTTTTAAAATTTTGCGAGTCACATAGAGACGGAGATTTTAATTTGGACTAATCATCAGGAAAAGGAGCTGGTAAGTAACAATGAATTTTTTCTATTTTACTAGCTAACTCTTCACTGGTTTTTAATTAAGTTTATCTTGAATGTTCAATGGTTTAACTTTATAACTTTGAATATCATTCATATTGTATATTATTTTGATGAGAGACAGGATAAAATTAAAGTTGAAAGCGATCATTACTTAGCCTTTGCCTGGGAAAGCTGAGCATACCAATTCCATGACATTACTTACTCCGAAGTTCCTCTATTCCCATATGCAATAAATTCAAACCCATCTCTGTGAGAATGAAGATTCCAGACATGTATTCCTGTAATGATAGTTTGTGCACCGGAGTGAGCAGTTCTGTATCTACATTTTTATTTCTCTGTTTGCAGATGTCTCAAACACCTCAAAGGTTACTGATTTGATGCAGAAAGTGACAGGGAATTCAGATACTAGTTCAACTCCTGAAGAGAATGATCAAGCTGGAGATGTTGCCACAACGACAAGCACCACGCCTGCAGATGTTATAACTGATCTTGGAAAGTCACTGCTTTCTGGTGCAGTTGTACAAATCGTCACAGCTACAACAGCACATCATGCACCAACTGTCCCTGTCAATACTTACTGAGAGACACTCCAGACTTTATCAACGACAACACTAGAACACATCTCGGCCATTCAACATCCCCACTGCTACAGAATCACTCCAAACTGCAACAATGCATCATGCACCAGCTGCTGTCAAACCGCAGCCTGAATCTCAGGACATGCTGCCTTCTGGTGAAGCTGCCGGAATTTTACACAACATATTACACAACAACAATGGCATCACTAATTCCCAGGAATCAGCCTTGGATCATAGAATCAAGAGCTCAGATGCAGACCATCAGGACAGGAGACTTTCATCCTGTGGAGAACCAGGAGATGACGTGGGTTAGCGCTTTGTAACACCGTGAAAAGTGGATTCCAGAAAGAGCTAAGCCAGCAGTTATTTTAATTAAACATCGGTGTAAAAACAAAATCTACTTCCATATACACATAGAGCATCTTCATGATAGCAATAATGAACTGTGTCGGCGACTGCGCTCCATTTAGCAAAATAAAAAAGTTTTTTCTCTCTCTTGAACAATTTTCTTTGCTGAGGTTAGCGCTGGTTAACACCGCGTTCATGATACGCATTATACTGGTCTATCTCCGCTCTCTCCACTGGAATCTCTTTCTCTTTCTCCTGGTCTCTCTGTTACACATTTTAAAACCCCTCTCCTCCCTCTTTTTGTCGCACTCTCTGTTTCTGTTGATCTCTCAGTTCTTTTATATACATGTCTCTCTTTTTTTCCGCATTTTTGCACATATTCAACTTTAAAAAACCAACTATATTTCATTTTCATACAATTTCCACAACTTTGTATGTTACAAGCAGACTGAACTACGCATTTTCTTCTTTTGGTTTCTCACTTTTTAACCTGTTTTCTTCTTTTTATCTTTTCTTTCTCTTTCTGTCCTCGTACTTCCAGTGGCACCAACCACCGCTGGAGATGGCATGATGGAGGTCTTAATAAGAGAAAGTGAAATAATTCACGAAAAAGAAATGTTAAAAAGTTCTGCCTTTATTAAATAGAATCCTCCTTTCACAAGATTAGTTTCACTCTCAATGGTTTTGTGACACCTAAGTGCAACTGTACTTGCCAGCTTATTATTGCCTTGAATCTGTCTCTTAGTGAAAATGGACTATAGCAGTTCTGAGGCGACGCACTGACAACTATTAGTCATAACAGCTTGACCTATGCCACATCTAAAACAGTCACTGAGAGATTAAGTGTGAAAGCGTCCAGCTAAGTTGATACTCAAAGTACGGCATTGTTTTTTGTTACAATCTTTTATCAATAATGAGAATGTTGGTATTCATTTTCTTACTCATTCTTACATAATCTTTAGATCGACGTCCCGCATTTTCTATTTTACAAATCAACTCTGACAGAATCTAATATGCTTTTCCAATATCATTTTCAAGCTGCTTTCAAAATAGGAGTAGATATGAGTTTAACACGAAGGTGTTTGCTTTTCTTATCAGTTTAATTACACAAGACGCTGTCGGTTTCCTTAGAAAGCGATGAATTCTCCAGCAAGATAAAGTGTTCGGACGAATGTTGTCCGCAGTTTTTGATTTCATAGTCTCGCGGATATTGTCCAGAAAGGGGGGTTACACCTAACACTTCTCTTTACAGATTCAAAATAAATAAAGGGCTCGATCTAACAGCTAAATATCTTATGACTTCATAATTATAATAATAAGAATTATTTTTTTTGAAAGATTTACACGCCTCTTACTCGACAAGAAATTCTGTTCTAATATTATGATTGTGTGGCAGCTTAGGTTATCGAGGTAAAAAAATAAATAAATTAAAAAAAAATTGTCAAGAAAATTATGTTTAGTTGAAAGGCCGTAACGGTGAAACAGCACAATGTTAACCCTCTAAGACCAAGAGAATTAGTAAAACAAAGGGAGAGTATTGCCTCAAGGCAGACTAATTTCTTTCATCTTTAAGAAGGGGCTGGGGGGGGGGGGGCACCTAATTTTTTTTTTTTACCTGTGACCTTAGGTTACTTTACGGTGAGCATTTGTATTGAGCATGTTTGTCTGACTGAGAATATGTCTTTGGAAACTTTGCTAGCGTATCTGGTTGAAATGGAAACGGCCACCATCTTGGATTTTGCCCTGTTTTTCAAAATTATGTTCTCCGCAACTACCGAACCAGATCATTCCAAACTTTGCATGTCGTTTTTAACATCTGTGATCTAAGTTTCGTCAAAAGTAATTTTTGTTTTAATGAATTTTTGAAAATGCCATATATGAAAAATGTACCAAATGGGAATTTTTACTCATTAGAAATATTTCTTCTTTAAAAAAAAAAATAATAAAAAATTAAAATTTTTTTTTTTAAATTTAAAAATTAATAATAATAATAATAATAATAATAATAAAAATAAAATAATAAATTAATAAAAAAGATGCACTAAATAGTTTCTGTTTTTTAATATTATTATTATTAGATGAAGGAAAATATGACCATGAAATATGATGAAAATATGTTGGGTTAAGTTTTGGAGGAGATGAAACTTAAGGAAAAAACAAAAACAAGACAAACAAAGAAATAAACAAAGTTTCGAGAGAAACGACAACAACAAAACAACAACAACAACAACAACAAAAAACAGAAAAAAACAACAACAACAAAACGAAATCTATTGACCATAAAACACACAGAAAAATTTTCAGTATGCACAAAAATCTACAATTTGGCAAAGAAGACATCGAAGTAACCATAGGCCATAAAATACGAAGCCCTCTGTCTCTAATGTTCTTGGGTCTCAGATGTGACCTTTGGCGCCTATATTTGCTATTATGTAGGCTAATGTACTCTTGTAGAGATACTTTCTTTCTTTTACTTCACTGGCTTTGAAAGCGTAAGTTCCCCAATCAAAGTCCAGTGATTTTTTTTTTATAACAGTAGAAATATTCACAAGACCGAGGTTGAATTCAGCAGCTGCTGTTGTCAATAGGAGCAGAATAAAAGAGTTGACAGTATCATCTTTTTTCCTCATTTTGAAAGAGAATTTTGCTGAATTTTGGCTACTTCACATCTATTTAAAAAAAAAAGTCTGCAATAAATAATTTTTTAGTCATAGGAACAATCTGGACCTATAATCTTTTCTATAAACTCACATACACATATTATGAACAAAGAGGAAATGGTCATTTTGATCCGAAATGGGAAAATCCAGGTGCCTCACCCCCCCCCCCCACCGCAGTTCTCCCCCTTAATTCTAATCCTAATCCTAACTCTATTGTGAGATCATTTGTACTGACCCAACATTGGCTTTCTATGACAGCCTGTGTTTTAAGAGCAGTTTCTACTGTGAAATGTCCAAAGCTTCTTAGTTTTTGAGTCATGAATTTGAGTCCAATATCTACAACATATCAAATCTATCACCCAGGGCTATAGAGGGTTTTGTCCTGATCTCTGTCACATTGTCAATGTCCACGTCCTTGTCCCCTGTAGTACTGTAATACTCTATGGAGACTTTCGCCTGTTGGTAGCAGTAGAGAAACCTTCCTTCGACAGATCATAGAACTCAACGATAACTGTGAGTTCAGAATTATTAGCACCAGCTGATAAATGACGAGTAGTATGGAGAATTATCAGCCAGTCGTTGAAAACACTGGGTATCGACTGCTACAATGAAGAGAAGATTAGGAGAACTGAAACACCAGGATAACTAAAGTAATCCCAAGTTAACTGCAATTCACAGACTCCTTAGCCTCACTCATCATTCTTACTATATCTAAGAGCTGGAACGAAGATCATAAGGCCAGAATATGGATTTGGTTGGGTATCAACGGTGTAATAATTCTAGGGGATATGAATTTCCAGGATGGTCACTACATAAATCATCTTCTGAAGCCTAAGAAAATGATCCTTCTTACCAGACGCGGCAAATAAATGTATTTCTGGATTCTCTGTTCACACTCCCATTTTTCAGTTGGTATTCAATTGATCTATCCCTATTTTCACAGACAAGTTGTACTCTATGTAACTAATAACCCTTTCCTTTTGCTGTAATCTGTATGGACTCGCCATAAGTGCCGCATGTTAAATTACGCTCGCAACATCAGAGGACTGATGGAAGGATACTCAGAAGATTATTGGCATTGATATGTACTTTCACTATTCTTTGCCGTCTATACTGATGACTGATTGACAGTTGTTTTTCTTCCAGTGAGTCTCACTAAGTCAACTTTCTATCTCTCTTTACAAAACTTAGAGACACAGCTGGGAACGAGTTGAGAAGAAAAAGAATAAATAAACAAGAAAAGGCCCCACTAATCTCTGTGTGAGAAAGACAATTGCAGTATAGAGATATAAAAAACCTGGGGCTTTCATCATTAAATTGACTAGAGTACATAGTGTGAATGGGAGAATCATGCAGGGTCCGGATTTCAGTCGTTCATACTCGGTTCTCAGTAAGGTTATTTTGACAGATCAAGGCACTCATCATCTTACATCACAGGCGGATGCCGGTTCCTATTCAGCCGCTGCAATATAGCAGGTTTGGATTATCAGGTTATTTCGAAGAAGCGAATGGGTTTGGGAACCGATGGTCTTGTCTGGGTTGAAGCCCGAGTAATCGCCCCTGTGTGTTGGCGGAGCTCTGTTGGCTTAGTACTTATGTAACCAACAGGAGACAACTCTCCGCTTGATCCCGGCACACCGTCTCTGAGGCTCATGGTCTTTGAAGAGTTAGCTGAATATGCAACTTCTCTGAGAGGCAGATTATTTGACAGGCGTAAGTTCCATATACCGGGAACACGTGCACTTCAGTTGCTTTGTACATGAATGGTCCTGCATTCAGTAGCCTTGGGTTAACTTGTGTCATTTGCTGGTCTTCTCGTCTGACGATGAACAAACTTATTTGAATAATACAACTCTTGGCACGGCGTTGTTGTTATATTTTTGTTTATGTTGTTGTGTCTTTGGTCCAACGCGCCGGATGACCAGATTCTGATGACATTAGTTACATCTTTCTGTTGCAGACGTACAAATCGTTGCTCTTCCATTTGAGCAATCAATTCAAACAAATGTCTCGCAGCCAGTCAAAATGAGACCTATGTCGATTTTTCACCATACGGGATTTTTGGTATAAAGTGAAAGCTTATTTCATACCCTTTGAAGTGGTGAAAAAGTTTTGAGCTGGCTTTATTCTAGCCAGAGATATTACAGTTTAAAGAGAC
>JBCEWB010048062.1:0-10000 GCA_039654565.1 Peronia peronii | reverse complement strand
GACATGACCGGTGCGGACAGTCTATACATGCGCACTGTAAGTCATGTTGAGCCTTACCAAGTTGCCAATTACTTTGAAAGACATCAAGTATCCAGCACCGCCCCCCCCCCCCCGAAATTCTGGCAAACATAATTTGGCCTTGTTGTATGTTCGTGCTCAAGTCTGTGACAGGTGTGATCTCCATAGATCTAATGACGGGGTATTTTATAACTGATTTTTAAAAAATTGTATTGATATAACTGTGAATTGTGAGATTGATGAAGAAATAAAAGCACTCATCCAGTTGATGCTATGAGGCCCCCCCTCCCCTCCCCCCCCTTTTTTTTAGTCGTTACTTAAATCCATTTTTTTGGGTTAAAACTAAGTCATTTGTTTCATTTAGAAAATAAAAAGTATGCCTTCTTGTGGGCTGGATGAAAGTGCAATTAAGATAACAGCTTTATTATTACCGAAGAGTGAAGAGATTGCCAAGGCCGAGGGGTCAGGCGTCTGCTCCTGGGCAAAAACTTATGTGGCTGTTTCGAATCCGACCAGAGGATGGGAAAGATTAGAGCCTGCCTGCAGTTGCTTTTTTTTTTTTCTTCTTTCTCAGTAACCCAAAGATCTGCTGGCTTCTTCAATTATATCAAAGGAGAAGCCCGACGTCTAGCCTTCTCGGATAAAGGAGAAGATGTTTCTGAGATTCTGCGTATTAGATACGCACGTTAAAGAACCTTTGACTTTTAGAAATTGGATGAAAGTTAAAAATTGGATGAAAAGTAGACATAGATGCTGCTCTCAGTCAAAATTCCAAAATTTAATTTTCTGTCCAAAATTAATACCTCTCACCAAACTGGACAGGCACTAATAAAGCCGAGACAATCATACTTTCTGTTAGAAATGAATGGCTGCATAAAAAGGTAAAAAAAAGGGGAAAAAAACGACGATTGCGTACTTATACAATCTGGATATAGACTGTTGAAACATGAGCTGATTTATACAACAATGAATGATCTAATGGATCGTTAAACCTTTACTTCCATCGCCTGTGCTTTTGCTTGAGCTCATCGCGATAACCGCCTCCAGGTGGTCGAGCTCATGATTTTTTTTTAATGACAGTTATTTCCCTTTTGCTTGCTCGGATTCTACGCTTAGGCCTTCATCAAACTCGGCTTCAAATTTTTTAGTGTCAATACCCTGCTATCCTGTACCTAGGTCTACATCTAGTCATTTAGAGCTACAATCCTGATTCAGGACATGAACTTGATAGCCTACCTTCTGTCCGCGTCAAAAAGGGCAGAGTACGACTGTTAAAGACAGATGAACAAATGTCATAATATCACTGCTGATGCTCTTGTCTTTAGCCTCAGGTAGATCTAGATATAGAAGTTGATCTATGACGACATTAGGATTGATCTATTATTCGCAAATGTTGAATTGTTGACGCAAATTGCGTGTAGATCTAGATTCTAGATCTAATTAGTATGCCTACGACACACTATGCATGCTATACAACCACGGTGCTGTTACAGCAGAGAATAGTGCTTTATTTCACTGCCAATATCACTAGTGAATGGATCTAAATCTACATCCATACCTACAATTCTAATATTAACTCTAATGTATTTGTCAGTTGCAAGAGAGCAAATTGTAGCAAGCTCAAAAAAGGTTTAGATCTGTTATTTTGTTATTTCTGTGGATTAAAATATGTTTATCTGAATTATATTGATGCTAGAAAAAACAGATTACACCAAATGGTGAAATTTGTAAAATTCACATTGATATTCCTGGAAATACTTGCATAAAAACATAATGTGTAAATAGCATATTGTATGTATGAATACCGATTATGAAGAGTGACTGCTGACAAAAAAATATAATTTAACAGTTGAAGCTGCTGAATAGACCCACACAGTTTAATTTTAAACTGAAACCAAAGTCAGCATGAATATAAATCCGATCCTACATAGTCATCACTGCATGCATTTAAGAATGCATTGTTGTGGATGTCAGTAAAGAAATAAGGATTCAGGCAAAGATTTCTATATTTGATCATTTTTAAATTTTGTTGGTTTGTTTTTGTAAATATAGGCCTATAGGACACGATGTGATGAAATCGTGTGCTCATCAAACTGACTGCATGTGGAGAAATCACGTGTTTTTCAACAGTGAATGAATTTTTAACGCAATTTTTTTTCTTCACAGAACCCTTTTATATCAATCTAAAAATACATTTCAGAGTTAAATTTTCTGAAATAGATTGGGTAAAAGCCCAAAAATTGCAATTTAGTGGCATGGCCTAATAAGGATTAATTAATAAGGATTTACAAAAATGATCGGCCATTTTCTCACGAAATTCAGCTGCAACAACAGGTCACCCCAACCATCTTTCATTGCCAATATCTCGACTTCTAATCAGGGTAGAACAAAAAATTTTTCACACACAGAAAGGGAAATGAATAATCTTCACATGATACCAATATCTCCATATGCTCAAGATTTGACGAGCGCCTGATTTCATCGTGTCGTATCTCATATACATTATCAATAGATATTGGACAAAAGTGAAATATAATGTTATTTGAGGTAAGTCAGCCAGGAAAATGATGTATACAGATGTAATTACACAGTGCAGTATAATTTCAAATGCATCAGAAAACCGAAAAGGAGAAATAAGAATGCAAAACATTTTTTTAGAACTTCCATGCAGTTGAAAAAGCTAAGAGAATTGAAATTCTGTGCATTTGTTTCAGATCGCCTAGAAAACCTTGTTGAAAACCATGGCCCTTGAAACTGCAATAAGGAGCATGGACAACATGGACCTACACCGGATAAATGGTGTAAACTATGTTGTATACATGACAACCCCTGACATTGATGAACACTTTGAATTTATGCGACAAGTGGACATACGACAGGATGATGTGATCACAGTAGGATTCCCACGATCAGGAAACCACTGGACTTACGAACTGGTGCATATGATTGTCAATCAGACAGTGAACTTTGCCGAGGCTACCTACTATGAGGCTTTCATTGATAGTTTAGACAAAGATATCAATGCCACATTGAATAAGAGACCCTCTCCACGTATTTTACCTTCCCATAACCGAATTTTCCGCATACCCTCACAGGCTGTGGATGAGAAGGTGAAGATTATTTATATTGTCAGGAATCCCAAAGATACCCTTGCCTCATTATACCGATTGATGGCCAACCTTAAAATTGATTCTGGAGTGTTCAAAGGAACCTGGGAAGATTTTTTTCTTCTACAGATGTCTGGAGATTTTCCATGGGGATCTTGGTTTGACCATGTGTTGGCGACTGAAAAATTTATGAATGATCACCCAGACTGTCCTGTGTATATTCTTGTTTATGAAGACCTGAAGAAAGATCCAGTTAGTAAAATTAGAGAACTCTGTTCATTTCTAGAAAAACCTACCACTCTGGCAGAGGAAATAGCTGAAAAGACAGAGTTTGGAAGAATGAAGAAGGAACTTTTAAAGGGAAAGATGAAAGGAGAAACAGATGTCCTTTTTGGTAATGACAACATTGTGTTCCGAACAGGAATTGTTGGTGACTGGAAAAATTGGTTCACAGTGGCCCAGAATGAAGTATTCAATAAGAAATTTGATGAAGAACTTGGTGGTTCAAAGTTTGGAGACTTATTTCGACAGTATTTGTAATATGCTTTTAGAATAAAACTCTACCATGAGACAACCATAATCAGCGACAGTTATCCTGGTCTTATCCGATAAAGTTAGTAGTTTATTTGCCAGTGCTAGTTAATTTGGTCACTGTGCTACATATGGGTGTGATCGTTAGTTTATCAAACTTTATTCCAGGTTTCTCAAAGTGATGCCACCTACTTAGTCTATCCAATCACATCTGATCTTTGCTGATGATTGTTTCATGGCTTCCAAAATGCTCAAGAAAGGATGTTATGGCAAACCACTGTATTTTCCAAATTGATGGGGCATAGCAGTACACAGTAGTTTACATTATTTTTGTGAACCACAATACTATCATAGAGAAATTTATTCATCTGGATTCATGGATCATGCGCATGCATAATGTCTGGAAGCGATGGGTTTCGTCAGCGTGGATGCAGGTGTTACAAGGACAAATCAGTACCTTGTCAATTTCTTCACTGAGATCGTTAGAAGATGTCTTGTGGACAGCTTTCTCAGTCTGACTGCTGATGCTTCACATAAGAATGACTCAGTGACCTGATAATTTTTTTTTTCAGTCTGAGCACTGGTGCAGCAAAGACATCTCAGTGCCACAACTCACTATGACAGCTTATAATTGATTAATGCATTCCGTTTACCTGTCAGTGCAGGATCAGTCTTAAGAAGAAAGAGAGCCTGCAACAGGAGATTCACAAGCCAATTTTGTCAGCCCTGTTACAGGTCTGTAATGGCCCTGTTATGATAAAACAGACAAATCCTCATGGCGTGCCAATTTCTTATTCATATTCATTGCATGTAATGAAAAGAAATGGCATCAAATCAAGGACAATGTATTTTTGCAACAAAAGGTTCAAAATGTTGGTTACATTTAAAACTAATATCCATATTGTAATACATGTATGAGAGTATCAAAATCGGCCAAATGCTTTGTGTGCTTGTTTGTCTGGGATTTCAGTTTATAAAACAATAAACAAATACAGCAACCATTTTTATGTCCTAGGCAAGATACCAGGTATTAATTTTCTTTTTCTTTAATTTTTCACCAAAAGACCATTGAGAGCTAACAAGTCATCTAGGTATTTGCCCCAAAAAGTATCCTTTCATCTTCTGTATTGGAACGTATGTTGGGGAAAATATCTCCTGTGAAGTAGACCCTGCATGTAATAACAGTAAGATTGCTTGGTAGTATGAATCTTATGGGTACTGGATGCGATGAAACTAAAACTGATTTATATCAGTAATATGTAAGTGGATTCTTAGATTCACTCTGGGAAAAAAAAGAAAAGACAAATGTCAAAAGAAAATCAGGAAGCAAAATTTGCTTTATAATCCTGACCTCACAAAATATTTTCACTCTCAGCTCCTTACCTGTCCTTTGACTTCTAATGATGTAGAAACTGAAGTCATCAGCCCCCTCCAATCCTGACCTCTTGTGCTCTCTGGGATTCAGCCAACCCCATTCCTGTTCATTCCTCAATGTTGTTTCCTCATCTCTTCCTTTGTCTCCCCTCATTCACGGCTGTCTTTTACCTTTCCTCATAGTTTCTCTTCGGCTTGACAAGTTAGGCATCAGTTGTTGAAAAATAGCCAAAGTCTAACATTTTAGAATAGAATCATAAGAAGTTCAGAGGGTTTGACTGCAAAATGGAATAAATCTATTTTTCTCATTTTGAGAAAGACATCTTTTAAAATTTTTTGGTTCCAGATAAATCTGATTTGCTAAACATAGGAATAATATGGCTGGTTACCTTAAAACTTAAAACATAATGAATATTGCAAAGTATATTTGAAGTCAGATTAGGTACTTATCTTTGAAATTCTAATAATGAAAATTTTCACAGTTTGTGGTCAAGCCTTTCATGATCTATATGATATATATCTATATGTAAGAGTTAATAAAACATATTAAAAATATATATGTGTATTTAAATATTTGAAATATATCTAGATCTGTATATACAAAAATACCTGCAAATTTGGGGGTCTACTTTTTCAGCAAAGAAAAAGGAAATAGTAAAATCAGTTCAACAAATACTAGAGTGCATGATGTAATTCTTTTGCTGGATAGACTTTTCATTCACAGGCAGGTTGAATATATAAAGAAAGACACCTTGTGTAGCATTTCAGTGGAAACTTTTTTACTTTTTGAGAAATCTATTAGAAACAAAATGTGTTGACCTTGATCAGTATTAGGTCTATAGTTCAGAAATCTGGTTAAAACATTTGGGATTATAGCAGTTCCTTCCATCATGACAATATACCTTAAATTTCAGTGGGCTATTTTTTTTTTTTTTTTGCTTGTAACATTGCTGTTAACTATGCTGTTAGTGTTGACATATTTGTTTGTGTACCACTGCTATTAGTTTTAGTGTTAACATTACTTTGAAGGGGGGAGGGGAGGGGAGTAACAATGCTGCGAGCTTAATAGGGTTCTCTGTTTTTAGTGCCTGATGCTACTCCATCCTCCTCAAATTTTACACAGAGTGTAACCAGTTATGCAATGGATCATTCCACTTGATTTAAGAGTATTGGCATAAAAATATATACACATTATCCTGTTCTAAATTGCTATTTTTTTAATGTCAGTGTGATGCACATCAGTGGAATAATGTCTTTTTATTAAATCAGTCAATTAGTTTGCATTTTTGTTTCAAATTATCAGTACAGTATATGTAAAATCATAAAGAGTGGGATCTATACTTGCACACATGTTTTGTTACACTAACTGTTTTGATTAGATTTGACTTGATATTGCATGTAAAGAATTGGAGTTCACAGTAATTTTTAACGTATTTGAAGTTTTGTATTTTTTCGTTCTTTTGTGCAGTTTAAAAAAAAAAAAAAAAGTTCATGAAAGTGCCATATGATCTAATTTCTCTATATATTGTAAGCCTTTCAGGGAGGCGGGAGGGGGGCTATCATAAAGTGCCATAGTCACATCAATAAATCGTATTATTAATCCGAAAATAGGAGTTTTGTTTATTGTTTTTGTATCTGTGGGGGAGATCTGTGTTTAGTTAAATGGTATTTGTTTTTTTCTGTACTTTTTTTTTTCAGCACACTGTCATTACCGTATTTCTCTCTCTCTCTTTTCCTTATCTTTTTCAAGTTTGCCTTCTCACCATTTACCCTCTTTTCTTTCTCTTTTTTACTGCCTTCTCTCCTCTCATTCTCTTCCTCTTTCATTTTTTCAATCTCTTTTCCTCCTATGTCTTTCTTTGACTCTCTCTCTATCTTACATTTTTTTTTCTCCCTCTCACACCATCTAACAACCAACCTCTATACCATACCCACAGAATCCTGGGCGGAGCTGTCACTGGACAAACACCACTGAGGTTATTTCATAATATAGTTGTCTTGGTCAGACATAATGAGATTACTTCTCAAGACCTTTAGCATGCAACGTCGTGGAGGCTCCACAGCAAGGTCCATTCGTATCTGTTGTGTACGAATTTCTCTGTGATACTGCGAAGGTCTTGTCATCCATTTCTCGATGTTGCCTCTTCATTCCTCCTTTTCCTGCCTCTGCACCCTGTTTGTTTGTTTGTTTGTGTTGGGGTTTAAGGGCATATCAGCACGATCACAGCAATATTGTGCTAAACACGGTAAGAAACGTCTACACGTCAAGAAGAAGAGAGGAAAGAGAGTGGGACGGAAATCAGAAGCAAGAAGAGAGAGAAGAGATGTCCCCCTTGGAACGTTGAGAATGGCATTCTATGGGAGACATCCCACCGATGGCGGGTTTTCACCGCCTGCAGGTGGGAGCAAATAACCTACTTATATACCCCGGGCCTCCGCGAGGGAGCGTCTTATTTAGGTGGTTCCTTGGAGAATCGTCATGGCCACTATGTCTGATCTTGTGGTGTGACTATATGTGTACCCAGACTGTCTGCGCCTTCTGCTGGCAGTTGGCGAAGAGTTCTTTAGAGCACTCAATGTGTTAGTTTTTTTTGAGTTTTTTTTTTTTTTTTACTTTCGACCTCACCGTTTGTTCTTGACGTAGTTCATATAGAAGATACCTAAAAATTTTACGACAGCATTCCATCTCTTTGGACTGGAGAGTTCATGACTTGAATACATCGAGTAAGATAGAGTGGACAAGGGCGCGCATACGTCTGTTTTTGTGCTCTGTAGTAATGTGAGTACATGCAGAGCAGTGATCCTAAAATTAAAACGTGGAATCAGTTTCCTTCTTTGTCACAGCATGCATCTGAAGTCGTTGCAGACTAATATGCAAGATTGGTTTGTGGCTGCTGGGGCTTACTTTGCCTTCTTTGCAAATTCATAATCCTATTTTAAATACATATACCGTATATATATAGCCACACATTGCCTACTTGTGAAGTCTGTGTACAAAAAAAGCTGTACAACGCCCGGCCATGGTTGTTACACGACGGCGCTGGTGAAAGAACAGCACAACGAGGTCAGTCAGACGCGCGCCGCGTGTATCGTGAGTACACGAAGGTGGGAAGAAACTATTAATAACTACATGTATTGTACTCAGCGTTGAATTTGGCCCAAATTAGTCTCCATGCAATATCTTGCTCTTTTGGATGAAGCGAGATTCCATTTCTAATATTATATAACATAGGCCTATAATAGATAAACACATACTGTGAGCACGCACATACAGAGAGAGAAATAAAGAACGAAAGAAAGAAAAAAGAAAGAATGAAGATAGTAGGGATAGATATGTAACTGGCGAGACCACACTACACGCGGCACGCGTCTGAGTTTCATTGTTATACTGCTCTATTGATATTCTTTCTCATTCGTCATTAATTTGTCTGTCCTATGTCATAAGAATTTGGCATGACGTGTGCGCAGTCATGAGCAGTATTATAGTTGAATTTAACATGTTCTTGCGTCAGTTCGCTATGCCGTGGTCACGAACACTTCAAATGAAAATCTTATAAATCATTTTGCTTTGCCAGCCATATCTAATTTATCAACAAACTAAACAGTCGTTTTCATTTCTGTGTGATTCAATGACATTGTTTTGGCAGGTCTCACAGAGTGAACTGTTTCCAAAACATTGGCGTTGTTCCGAATGCTCCCGAGAGCACAAAAAAGTTTCGGGTAAACCGAACGAAGGCACACCATTGCGACCATGATGAAAAGATGGGCGGGGCGGGAACCCCAGTGACTGGATACATCATACAGCGCGTAGAGATAACATTGTCAAGTTTCCGTGTCGAATGGCGAAGCTCAGATTTAACTCTGTCAGTACTAAGAGTACCGTACTTTCACACACAACACGGCATTTTTGTAGCGTTTTTTTTGCTGTACCAATTTATGATGTGTTCTCGGTCTCGTGACTTAAAAACTAGATTACCGGTACATGAGTTGTTGTTAAGTTCGTAGACTTAAATACCGGTAGCAGCCTCCACCGCATAGGCCTACTTCTCTGAGAATAGCTGCTCCGATGTCAGTTTTGCAGATGAACATATTCAAACGATTTTCTTGGGGCTACTGAGGACCTTGTTTACAGATAAGTTTGACGACATTTGGGACATTTTTTTTTGGGGGGGGGGGGGGGTCATCTGTTGCATGAGCTGGACAAAGTCAATTACCGTTCTCAATGGACAAGCTAGACCACTGCATCGCGTTTTCAGTACGGATAAGTGCTTAATAGCTTTATTTTTATTACCGACACTATCAATATAGAATACTGAAAAAATTGAGATAAAATAAATTATTGTAGAAAATATGAATGAAAGACAAAAATATGTTAAAAGCTCACTGCTTTGTGCGATCACGACATGAACAGAGAAACATTGTATAGGCCAAACTTTTTAGGCCAAATCCTGTTGAAAAACAAATTTAATTTTTGATTTTTTTTTTTTTTAATTCCAAATTTTCAAGGTGTTTCTCACTTGCCCTTCCTTAAAGCTAGAAAAAAGTGTTTATACATACATGCATATTCGTACATTATCACAGACACTTTTTCAGATTATGATAATAGATAATTATTTATGATATTATTTTATTATAACTATAAAATAATCTACTTATAATATACAACTGTATTAATTATTCTAAATTACTTCATGCAGGCACATTCGACTACACTTAAGTTAATTCGCTAAAGTTGATATTCAATTGAAATGATTTTTTTTTCTGTGGCACGGCACTGATTTAAATCTAGAAAAATAAAACGATTGTCCTGACTTCAAACAGTTGTTGCAACGCATGGGTTGAGTAAAATTTCTCGTTCCAATAAATTCAAGGTGGACTTGGTGAAGTCCAGCCTAATTGTTGAACTATCTGGATGTGTTGATCTCATTTCTTCTTTCCAAATACCTAATTATTTCTTTTTAGGCTAAGAC
>JBCEWB010048051.1:0-14297 GCA_039654565.1 Peronia peronii | reverse complement strand
GTCTGTCTGTCTGTCTGTCTATCTATCTATCTATCTATCTATCTATCTATCTATCTATCTATCTATCTATCTGTCATCCATCTATCCATCCATCCATCCATCCATCTATCTATCCATGCACCCATTTATCCATCCATCCATCCATTCATCCATCTATCCATCCATCCATCCATCCATCCATTCGTTCATCTATCCATCCATATATCCATATCTATCTAATTTAACATAACAATTACAGAGACTTTTGTAGTTGTCGCTGGACTCGTTAGCGCTGAACCAATAAATATAATGACCCAGATTCATACACTAGCCATTCCAGTGGACAGAGCTGATTTATTTGAGCACCTGGTGGGGGGGGGGGGAGGGGGCAGGCGAAAAACAGCTATTTGAGGAAGGTCTTCTATCGGATTAATTTTTGCGTCCTACCAATCATTTAGTTCGTCCAAATTAATTTCTCTACTAGTTTCACTCGGACGTGCATAGAATTTAGGCCACGCATTTTTAGGGACTGACAGATGCTAACGCGAACTTTTATCATGATTTTACGTACTTTGCGAGGTATGGCCCCAAAAGAAGATGACGTTTTAGTTATGAGGCAAACCTAATGGAATTTTTTATTAGGAGAATTTGTCTCGCGGCCAGTCGAAAAGAGACGTAAGTCGCTGGGCTAGAACCGAGAAATCGGGCTTTGAATGTGATGAGGGGGGTCAGATATCGAATTTTTTTTTTTTACTGCAGAAATCGAAAGTACATTCATTTCTCAAGAAGACAATATCTGTTTTACCCTCGATTTATAAATATTTCTTCATTAAAATCGAGTTTTTGTGAGGTAGGCATGTAGATTAATGTGTTCGACTGTTCATTTAAACTCGATTTTCTCGGAATTTCGGTCATTGCTGGAGGTCCCCCCTTGTCTCTTTAAACTGCAATATCTCTGGCTAGAATAAAGCTCACTCAAAACTTTTTTCACCACCTGAAAGGATATGAAATAAACTTTCACATGATACCAAAAACTCCATATGGTGAAAATGGACATAGGTCTCATTTTGACTGGCTGCGAGACATATATACTTTGTTCTTTATGAGACTAGTTTAATAAAGACAGTCCACACATTAATTTTTAATACTTTGTAAGCAAATTTTAAATGATTGAAATAGCATGCCATCTATCACTGTAGAAATTATACATTATGTTAGAACATTGTTTCAGATTTTAGTTAGATGCAGCTGGCATCAATTTTATTCTTAGTAGTCAGAGATGATGTTTATTAGTTATTCCATTCGAGCTATGTAGGTGGGGAGTGTATTTGACTGGCTCCATTTGCATCCCATTGTTAATCAGAAACATTGTAGAACAAGCAATGTGAAGAAGAAAAAAAAACCTTTGTGAAAGATTGATTGAAAAAAAAAAAGATGTAAAAAAAAAAATGATAAAGATTATCATAATAAAAAGAACATATTTTTCTTACACTGTAACTTTTTCAGAACTTTTGATGATGGTATGTTTGAAGCAAAGAGTGCAAAAGTGATTTTTTTCTCCTCTTCACTGTGTTTGTTCAATACCCCTTGTGTCTGGTAAAGGGAAGTTACAGGCCTGGTCAAAAACTATTCCCATTGCTGTTGCTGTTATTTTTTATCAGTGATAGCAAGTGTTCTACATCTTGGACCTGGTCCTCATTGTTGTGTGTATTGTAGACTTGTTGTATGCTATCATCTTATTTTATCATCTGTTAGGTTTGTTTATATCATTGTTTGTATTAAACAATGTCCCTTATTACTTTTTTTTAATGATAATTCTAGACATATATGATTATATAATACATCTTCCTCTTTGTGTGGATTTTTTGTTTGCATGTAGTATTTGATTTGGTTCTCTTTTGTTAATTTTTTTTGCCTGGATCATGTGCTCTTTTTTTTTTCCCATATGCACGCGTATGTATATTTTTCTTTTTCTTCATATCTTCTTGTCTGTCTATCTGCCTCATTTTACTCCTTTTGCGACAAAAATTTCCTTTCTCATGGTTTTCCCTGCTCCTTCTGGAAAAGTTTTGCCCTCTCTAATTAAAAAAATCCATGTTCAAATAATATTCAGTAATATTTCAACTCAACTGATTTAATAATCAGTAAGAACTACGAAATTAGTTCATGGCTCTCATTTACCACTAAGGCCAGCCTCAAGGCACATTAGATGAGATCGACTGGCAAACTTTAGTGCTGAACAATATGGAAAAATTATGATTTATGAACCAGTTTCTTGAGAAAGCTCGTAATTTGTTATTTAGGCCATGGTGTTCGAGGAAACATTCTACTGATCTTGGGAGAGGTCCAGTCGAAATACAGAGGTTAGAATAAGAATCAGTATTTTGTTTACATAGATTAAACAACTCATAAATGCTGCATTAGCTTTCTTCATCATTCTACTACTAGCTTGAAATCTGTGAATGCCATATTGCAGGATTGCAAAATGTTGGAGTATACTTAGAAATGGAATATTTTACCTTTCCTTATTAAGTGCTTATAAGTTTGGTTTGCTGTGAGGTTACTCAATCTCATGTTGAAGAAGCCACAGTTTATACCTTAAGGAAATATTCATATAACATTGTATGAGTGTTTTAATCTTAAAACCATGTGTGGTTGATTATTTATTTATTTATTTATTATTTATTTGTTTATTTTATTATTTATTTATTTTTAACAGTTATTTCTGTTTGTGTGTGTGTGTGTGTATGATGTTTGATCTGCTAACCCCAGTTCAGTTCATTTTGCACTGTGTTTTGTTTTGTTTCTTTACCTCTTTCCTCCCCACTGCACTCCACACTGCTGTGTTGGCACTTTTAGAGAGTTCGGTGTTTGGAAATGGAGGTGAGACAAATGAACTGACTGGTATTTCCGACAAGAAGTTGGAGAGCCGTAGGAGCCAAACTATTCAACAGGCAATGGCCACTCTAGAAGCTCAGCCAGGAGAAAATGCAGAAGACAGTGGCGGCAGGAAGCAGATGGGACTGCTTGACAACGAGGCTCTGGAGGGACTTCTGAAAGCAACCAAAAGTGATAGCGGACGATTACACGGACAGCCGCTGTCAAGTATGGGCATGAAGACATATGAATAAGCATGTTAAAATTTTATAAGCTTTGCTGACTATATAGTGTAGCTGGTAGGTCACCAATACAACATATTCATCATGAAGATAACTATAAGGTAAGGAGTTTTGTTACATGAAAGCTGTGAAATGGATCCAGGTTCAGATAGACAATGCACATCACAAAAAACACAAAATGATTTGAATGGGCACAATAAGTATTTTCTGCTTCAAATATATTTCCGAGCACTTGTAGTTAGCATTGAAATTTAAATGACTTTGTAAATTCAGTAAATGGGTAAAATAAAATTGACATTGTACTGAATAGTGCAAGAAGTTATAGATACAACTGAAGACAATTTGAAAAGCAAATAGTCTAATTCATTTATATATCGGAAGATGATGCAGTCAAAAATTACCTTCATAAAAGCAAAGACAAAAGATTTCCAGAGTCAGTGAAATGCCAGTTGTTGTAACCATTTACAGACTATTATCAGTAAAATCACTATGTGATGGAGATTTATAATTATGAGGAATATCATATTTTGAATTTGGTTTGTTTGTTTGTGTTGGGGTTTAACGGCACATCAGCACGATAACGGCTATATTGTGCCAAACAAGGTGGGTACATTCATACAGTAAAATTCTGGTCAAGGTGTAAATAAGTAAAATGTAGCCCTGAATGGGCAATGGGATTAAAAATGTAGTTGAAAAATGAACAACGTAAAAACATAGCTGAAAAATGAAGGATTGTAATAGCCAAACAGAACTGCTGAAGTAATAGTGATAATAAAAGTTTTTAAGATGAATTGAAATAACAGGAAATAATTGTGTCACATACTGAGATCATTTATGTCAATGTAGAATAGTTAAAGAGTTCAAGCACATAGCTAGGTAGAGAGTATGCACAAAACTTTCGACAGCACTGTCCTGATTGATGTAACATGCCCTGCCAAATGCATAATCGCCAAAAAATTCTGTGTTTTTATGAACACATGTCTTCTAAACTATCAGCTTTCTCACAAGTTCTGCTTTTTATTGCTTTTGCTTATTCAACTAATAAAGAGCAGCAGTTTTTATCACTGCCATACAACGTAAGGCACCTGCTTGTGGTATCTGTGGAAAGATTCTTTAGTATTTGTTACCAGTTTCATTCACACTTTTTGTTGGAAGAAAAATGAAATCACTAAGAGGTATAATATCTGTGTGAGTGGAATGGTTGGAGGGGCAAGGGAAGGAGTGGGGGGGGGGGGGGCGGTGTTGTAGGCAGATGAAAATATGAATGCTGAAAGGATCCTTGAAAAATCAATGTATGAGATTTGGTTTCATCATGCAGAGCTGTTTTATTTTAATCTATTATCATCTAAGAAGATTTTAGAATTCCCATATGTGTGATTAGCAAAGTATTTTCATTCTTCATTTAGTGGCATTATTTCCAATTACAACTGCAAATGGCCTGCCTGCCCTATGGTTATTAGGTGCTTGCAAAATTGCATGTATAGTGTATAGTAAATAACTGTGCTTGTGACATTTTCAGCTTATCGCCGCTTTGTTATCTATTTGAAATGTTGTCTGGGTTGCATTTTTTATCTGCATGATTGCATTGCTGTGCTTGGCTTTGTATCTCTAGCTCTGAATTCATTTTTGTTGCTCCAGTGCACATTTTGTTACTTTCAGTCTGTTCTATTGTAATTCCATGTTTAGCTTTTTATCTTTCTGCTTTCCAGTTCTCGTGCTAGAGTTTCCAGTGCTCATTTTTCATCTCTCATTAATTTTCCTTTTCCTAATTGTTCTAGACAGAGTTTAAATTTCCCAGTTAATCCTTCAAGTGTCTCTGAGAGGCACAATGGTAACAACTGATTTAAAATATCTCTTATGGACCATGAAATTCTGGACGGATATAATTCCGAAATATTTCAGCATGCTCCTTCTGCTGCAGATCCAACTATCTTTTATTCACACTTTGACTTTCGCTGTACTTTTTAGTAATATTGCCAAGTCAAAGTGTTTACTTAGCATGATTGTTTTGAGTGGTATGGCGCAGATTCTTCACTGACAGTGTGATTGTCATGTAATTTTCTTCGTTTTTTTTTTTTTTTTCTTCTTTTAACACATATTAGATCCTGCTTGTACCTGTTTCAATCTGTTTCATATGCTCCATCTTTACATATGGTCATCTCACCTTCTTGAGATCATCGTTCCTGGTTTTTCAAGATTTTGTTAGCGCCGTTCACCTTGTTTTTGTTCCTTGCTTTGCATTTTCAGTGTGTTTAATTAAGCTCTGATCTGTCTTTATTGAAGTCCTAGATCTAACATTGTTTTATTTCTTTTCATCTATTACATAGGATCACTTCATCTTTCTATTTAAGACTTTTTGGTTCCTGATTATTTTTCAGGACTTTCATAGAAAGATTCGCTCTCTCTTTGTTTTTCTCTCACATTCTATTTTGTTTTATGAAACTCTAGATAATCTGTCTTTGCCAGAGTGCGCATATTTCATATTGTCTTGTTCAGTAATCAAGGCGCATTTAGATCTTCACATTGTTTCAGACATTGCTTCTAACTTTTAGAAAACAGATGTGACGAGAAAAAAAAAGAAAAACAGAATTGTTTTGAGCATGATGTGTTCCTTACTCAGGTCGATCTGCTCGCAGTCAGACTCCTGGCAGTGGACGCAAGTACATGACAGACATGGAGGTCCATCAGTTGAAGATGCAAAATGATGAGTTGCTTGGAGAATTGCACTCATTGCGGAGAGTGGCGGATGCTATACGAGATGGAGGTGAGAAGACGGCAGTGTATTAATCAGTTGGAAAAACATCTGGAATGACAGTGGGGTTTCTTTCTAATGAGGGTGCAACAATACAGGTTTGCCAAAAAAATCAAATCACAGATTAGTCACTAAGATAAGTGCTCCTCAGTGCGGAGGAGACTCATGCGGAGATTCAGCTTGGGTCCATATTTGGTTCTGTCATGCAGCTGCCCATCCTTACCACTGTTTGTTCAGCTAATGAAGAGTAGTATATTGACTCATTTCCCTTTTCTTTCCTCCGTTACGTAACTCATTACACTGGTCTTAGTTTTGTGCAATGTATCTTAACCATAATGTCAAGTAACATCTCAAATTCACATCTCAGATGCTCTCCAGATTGGTACACACATTGTAACACAAATCATCTCAGTTAGAGGTAAATCAAGATGATGAATGCCCAACTCTTTGCTGCAGTAAGAATTTATTTTATTTCTACAAGCACAAATCACTGTCAACAATATCATAAAACCAACAATATCATAAAACCTACAGGTACCTACCTACCTATGTATCTCTCTTCATCAATCTTTGTTTTTTACATAGATTATCAGTAGAATTGATTTAGGAGGCAATGTAAGCCTTACATTCTGGGTAAAAAATGATAAGTTGGTTCTTTGTTTTATATTGTAAGCCGGTAAATGAATTGATCAATTTGGGTTGTATATTACAGATATGGAAAGTGCCCGTACACTGTATGTGCAAAGGCAGTTGGAGGAAATGAAAGAAGAAAATGAAACATTGAAAACAACTGTCCATCGTTTGAATGTGGAGCTCAGTGATTACCAGGCCAAATATAGGCCAGTGGACCCAGCACAGATGAAACAGGTGAGTGAATATGGGGGAAAACAACCTGTCACTCCAACATTGATTTACTTTCCTTATGTGACGTGAGCTGTCTTGTCACTGGCCTTAATGAGGAATATTAAACAATTCATAAAGTGAAACAAAAAATAGTAATGATATCAGATTGTCTCAACATTGAATGTAAATAGTTTGATGATGATATGGTATGTTCCCTGTCTATTTTAGCAATCTATTTTTGCCTGTAATAATTGAAACGTATGCTGAAAAAACCTGCCAGATAGTGAATAATTGTCAAAATAAAGAAAGGCCTTGACTATTTTCTTGCTCAAAGAGAACTTTGAGTGTGGGTATCTCTGAACATTCCAAATCTTATAAAATCAAGGAATGCCTCTCTTGGATTGACCTTTAATCATTTGCATTTGTTTAAAAGTTAGAACTCTTCATCACATAGGTTTGTCAAGGGTGCCACATACACAGGACAGTATATTGCTAAATATTTATCATCTGTGAAACTCCATTATAATATTAAGATTACAGATATCTTGGAAACATTTCTTTTTTTCTTTTTTTTTTATTTGTTTTGATTTCTGTATTGCAGGCCAAAGAGTTGAGTGGCTTGCCCTCCAAAGGACCCATTCCGTCTTGGCTGGTGAGTCAGAAGTCTGTTAGAGTGGATAAATCCTGTTTGTTAATTCTTTGGTAAATTTCAATCCCTTCATTTTATTCCTTGAGTTTCCATCATCATCATTCAGTCAACCTGGACAAGGATTGTGAAATTAGCTTTGAGTGTTGCTGGTATCTTGATTATTTGAATGCAAGATAATGACCATTGCAGGGCAAATCTGGATATAACTGGTACACAGCCTGTAGTTAGTGAATGATGTGGATTTTTGGAACATTCTAGTTTTAAATGTGTACAAAAAGCAAGCTTGCCATTCCCTCACCCATCTCAAAGAGAAAAAGCGGCTGCAGGTTGTTAGATTACTTTACAGTTCTACCATCATCAATGTTGTATCATCTTCTGTCTAATAGCAATGGGAAAACTTTTGACAAGATATTTTGAAAGTATTCATTATTGTCATGTTAAATCTGATGGCTTGCATAATTATATTTTAAGGATTGACATATTTATCTTCAATATATTAATTGTAGTAATTTGGTATGGATTGTTAGGATTCTATTAGGATACATAGCCATTTTTGGATAGAGTGCTTTAATTATTTTATATGAACAAACCATGTCCGCATTACTGAACATTTTTGTCATCTCTGTTGCCAGATAAGCAGAAGGTACCTGGCACCTTTGTTCCTAGCATATGACGACCATCTGGAAGAAAAAGACAAAGTGATTGAGGAAAGCAAGGTCAGGTCTACATTAGATGTAAAATTTTATCAGTGGTGTTTAACAATACAAACAGTCACACTTTCTATTTGTGAAAACATTTTGCAAGGATGACAGCACTAATTTCTCACATTGCCCATTGTATCAACTTTCTGATACTGGGATCACATTTCATCAAATGAGACTCTTTCAAATGTTTTCAACAGTTGCAATTATTTAATGTTACTGAACACGAGGATGGTTTTTATAGTTTGCCTGCGATTGCTTTATAAATTTCTTTTACCATTAATGATATTCAGAAGAGAGAAGATCAAGATAAAATATAAGTGTGGAACCATCTAGGTGACAACAATAGATGGAAAGACATCCTCTAATGGGCATGATGACAATGTTGATGATGAACGAAGAGAGTTCAGAAGTTTAGAAAGTACCATCACATTATTCAATTTCTAATATACCGAGTTCTACAGATTTTTGTTTGCTTCGTTTAGTGTAGGCCTATTTAGTAATTGCCACTAGATAATGTCTTAAATTTGTATAGAGTGATGATGTTGATTCTGCTATTCTGCCAATTTTTATCCCATTTTAACATTATATTACTTGTTTATTTATATTAGCATAGCTGCTTTATTTGGGTTTGTTTGCAGTTTGGTAATCTCTGTTACGATGTCCAAATATGTCTGTACCAACCATGCTGCTGTCACTACTGACAATCTTGATGATGATGATCCTTTATTGGTGCAACATTTATTGTATTTTCAGCATGAGCTTGAGGCAATCAAGAGAAGAGCAGAGGAGATTCTGAAAGAAAACCAGAGATTGCGGATGTCTGGAGGTGCTGGACTGGCAGGCCAGGGAGAGGGTACAGAATGGTGAATAAAATCCTTTGGTCATCAAGCTCATCAGTGAAAGGGTCTTTTCGAAATGCAAATAAATTATTATCATCATCAATATGGCATCTCACACAAAAAAAATGAAAGACAAAAAAGATTTGCCACAATCTGCTTCAAATGTTACAAATCTGATTGGTGCGATTTAATTGTCATCATGTTGGTAAAGTGTCATATCAATTAATTAGTTTCATAGTGATATGCAGACCATCTAGAAAAAATGTTGGAGATGAGGTTTTAAGGATTGAGAGATGATTGATTTATATAATATTTATATAATAATTTATATAATCCAAACAAGAATAGAGAGATTTTGGAAGAGCACAGAAGATTATATTGTCGGACTGGAAAGAGTGCATGGATGATGGAGTGGGTGCGGGGAGAGAATCAGTGAAATGTCACATGGGGGGAAATGTGATATAAATAATAAAATGTACAATGAGATGATTGTCATCAACGAGACAATGAGAATAGTACACTTGCTTATTCGACTTGTCATCTTAGTAATAAAATGTATTATGAGATAACTATCATCAGTGAGACAATGACAGTAGGAATACAGTTGCTTACTTGACATGTCAGGGTGATATGAAATTTGGCAATCCTCAGGCATCAGTTGCAGGAACAGGCCCGATTGGTGTTGGAAGAGAACCAACTTCTGATGGAGCAGTTGGAGGTGCAGACTAACAAATCGAAGGACATGTACGCAGCCCATATATCAGAGAGTGAGTGCATAGCATACTTAACCCTTAAACTACCAGGCACTGTGTATCTAATATTCCCTTAGTGCCGGCTTCTTTCGCTGCATTATTCCCTCAGCGTTAGGCACTTACTATAAATAAACCACTAGGTCTATGAACGCATGATTGCAAATTTGGTGTTTTGAGATAATAAAAACTGGTCCTCAATACAAGTGGACCTGCATTTGCATGTCTGGCAGTTTAAAGGTTAAATGTTGTCCACAGTGAAAAGGCATATTGCTCATTGTTCATACTCTATTTTCAAAATTACTTTTATCTAGTGTTCCTATATTTTTTTAAAAAGATGGTCCTGTAAATTAAACATATATGTTTTATGCTCAGGGCAAATGAGTCGGAAGTGGCGCTGAGTGATTTCGAGCTATGGCCACTTTTATCTATTTTCTGTCTCACATACCAACATTTTTTTTCCCAAAACAAAAATTTGACCTTTTTTTACCTGAAAAAAGAATAAATTTGGTATCTGCCATGGAGAATAGTTAAAAATGGCCATAGCTCGAAATCACCCAGCACAGCTTCTGACTCATTTGCCTTCGGTACAAGACATATGATTCTGAAGGTCAGGAGCTATACTGCAAAAGTTAAGCATATTTTTGATAAAAGAAAAACTGAAAACTTGATGTATTAATATTCTGCTTAGGACTGTAGAAATGTTGTAGTCTATCACATTTAATATTTTTCCTGATAACTTGGTGAGGTTTTTGAGTGATGAATAGGATTTAATGATGATTGCTGTTAAGTTAGAGAAATGAATTTCCAACAATTTATTTTGAATTTTTCGTGACAAAAGATTATCTCACGATTTTAACAACTAACTTTAATTTAATAGCAGCATCCTCTATCAAAGGAAGATCCATATCAATGTAAGCCAAATAGTACTCTGTTAGCAAAATTGATTAAATCTTTCTGACCATAATTTTGTGTGTATTTGGTACAGTTTTATTTTAACTGAACCTCTGCTTATCTGGTGGGAAAGATACAAACTTTCTCATCACAAGCTATTGTCACTAGAACAACATGCATTATATTACATGAAGGGGAAAAAAAAAAGAAACAAGTTTAACAAAAAAAAACAACACAAAAAAACAAAAAAAAACACCAAAAATATTGAAATTAACAAAGAAACAAAAAAAAGTTGCATGCTAGGTTTGAAAATAATTTTGGATAGAAAGCGTTTCTTCCACCCTCCATACATCCCAATATTTTCTTTACTTGTAGTGGGATCAGATAGAGAGTCAATCCATCTCTTGACAGGTTGGTCTTAATTGAAGGTTATGGTGCAAAATACAAGCAAATTATGACAATGTTTGGTTTTACATATATCTGCCATCTTGTCACAAGAGAAATTTAAGATGTATCAGAGACATATATAAGACTACGCATTTCCTATTCATGGAAACTTTGACATGATGTCTAGAAAAAGTTTATATCACGTGTTTGTATAGACCATCAACTCAGCATGACTTCTCACAGTTTCCAGAATGGCTAAAAAGTTAGCCCTCTCTGAGGGAGAGAAGGCCGATACAGAGAGAGAATTGAGTGAAGTAAGACTGAGGTATCGTGAAATCAAACATAAACACGACCAGATAGTGATGGAATCAGGCACCCACGTCAACGTTCACTCACATATCAACACAATTGCTGACCTCAAGAGGTAAGACCTGTATGCTAACAATGGCAAATGAAATACATATTAACCCATTCAGTACCAGGCCTGACTACATTTGAATGCTGGAAGTAACAGCTCAAGGGAAATAATTGGGACGAAAGCTGCGGTGATTGTAGAAAAAAATTAAGATGAAATACATTTTGCACATTTTTTGCATGAAATTAGGTGCAGTTTGTTGAGAAATCGACGCTGAATGTGATAAATGTATTTGTTTTGGGGTATAACAGTGACAGACTGCACCCGTGCCAGCTTCATTACACAGCTCTGGATCTAGGTCTCTAGATCTTTACTGCTGGACCGACATCTAGATCTAGATCTATTTTTGTGGTCATCACTGTGACTTTCTTCTAAATTATGCTCAAATTCTTGATCTACGTCTGATTTATTATCAACTGCATATTTCACATTGAAAACGCGTGTTTCTTCATCATAATGTGATGGTCTGGCAGCATCCGTATGTCAGACTGTTCAAAAATTTAATTCCATCTTCAAATGATCGTAACTATCATCAAACGCATCGTTCTAATGTGGCGAAATTCAGCAATGACTTCCCTTGAATACTCTAAACCATGTTCCTGCGATCTTGTACTTAGGGCTGGATATCTGTTTATAAAGAAAACAAAAGTAAAGGCTATACATAGTGGGCGTTGCGGTACTGAATCGGTAACAGGCATTATCGGGCGTTGCAGTACTGAGTAGGTTAATAGGGACTCTTGAGGCCATGTTGTTGCAGAATTTGATTTATACTCAAGCAAATAACTATAAACTTGTGAACAGTTCCTTTTCAGTAATGAAACAAATATTGTTTGGTGGAGACCATATGGCCACAATAGTCACATGATTAGTTTATTTATATTTTGATTGTTATCCTGATTTGATTTGAAGGTCACTTTTATTTGAAAGCTTAGGAGGAGAAACAAATGAAAACTCATGGTCTGTCTTCATTATGTTTGTTTGTTTGTTTGTTTGTGTTGGCGTCTAACGGAACATCAGTGCCAAATACGGTAAGATATGTTTACATGGCAACAAGAGAGGAAAGAGGGGACAAAAGACAGGAGCAAGGAGAGAGAGAGAAGAGATGTCACCCCTGGAACGTTAAGGATGGCATTCTGTGGGAGTCATCCCACTGATGGTGGGCTTTCACTGCCTGCAGATGGGAGCAAAGAATTTATTTATATATCCGGGCCCCTGCGGGGATATCTTCCTTGTGACTTCCTTGTGTATGAACAAATACAGTAAAAAACAGATTTTAATCAAGAAACATGCATGACAGTGCAAAAACTAGTCATCTGTGTTACATTATTATGAGTTCTTGGATGGTTTACATGCTTTCTCTATCTTTTTTTCCCTTACATAATCTTCCCTTCAGATCTGTGACAGAAGAAAAAGAGCAGCTGGACAGGGAAGTTGACTCAATCAGGATCAAATGGAAGGTAATATTTTGAAAAATAAAAGTTTTCATTCTTGACTATATCATAACTGTCTATGTGACCGTCATTGTCCCCGAATTAAATTATCCTAATTACAACAGTTTCATGTTGTAGTTAGGACAGTTTAGTTCTAAGGTGATGACATGCATTTATATTGTTCTTTCATTTCTGTGGCAACGTTGTTTGGCTTGTCTGTCACATTCAAGTTACAAACATGCAGAAAAAGTTTATTAAATCTCATTTGTGCTATCTCTGGTGTCACAGTCAGATCTGTGGAGCAGCACAGATTTTAGGATGAAAAAACATAAAACTCAGCCGCATATTTAGTGTTTGTGATTCAATCATGAGATAAGATAAGATAAGATTAGGTAAGATAAGTTACAATAAAGTATTTTTGTTCTCAGAAAGAAACTCCTTTCAAAGACATAATAATAAATAACATATACTGACTAACGTGCATAAACTACATTGTCATAAATAACTTCAGAACAGTGCAGAGTCAAGAGACAATATCTGTAGGAATGTCTTAAAGGCTGCCCAGGAATACCTTGGAAAAGAAAATAACTATATATTCTAAAACAGCGCTGCATTTTGTTAATCGTAGATTATGATCAGTTGTACTCTGGGAATATTGTTTACTGATTAAAGTTTGCCCCCGTAATTGTTCCCTGAAAAAACGTGACATTTGAATTCCTGTTTTATATGCAAGCTGTTCTTTGCCTTCATGATATATATGCATTGTGAGCTTTGTTGATTAATTTAATTTTTTTCTCTCCAGGCCTCAGAGGAGGAGAGAAAGAATCAAGCCATGCAGATGATTGATCTGACAGCAGAGAACAAACGCTTGAAAGCAGAGGTCAAGGCCATGCAGAAATCTGTCAAGTAAGTTACATTTCCTTAGTGTCTCCCACCCATCAGCCAGTTTAGATCAGTAAGGTGGTTTATGGGGTATATATTTTATTTGCCCGGACTAACAATGTTCTAGTGGTCCTAGAGAAATGAAACATTTATGTCTTTTCGAAGTACTCTCTGTTACACTACTAGCATTGATACACGAGACAAAACTCAATCCTAGCCCTTTTCTGATCCTCTGTCAACATACCCACCGGACACAGACCTTTAGCTTTACATGTTCATGTAATATTTTATAGACAATAGTGGATGAAAAGCCAAGTTCCTCTTGTATTTCCTCATATGTTATTCTCCTGTCTCTCTCCACCAGCTTTCACACAGCTTCAGTGTTTCATTTGTAGTTACAGAGATTGGTCTTTCAAGGGAGGGGTCTACTTTGGAGGTCTTTCTGCCACATGAAAATTCCTGATACCGTTTGTAAACAGTTGATTTGGAAGGGTAGACTCTCCAAATGTTCCTGCTAGTTGATCCAGACATGCCATAGCACTGGCCCCCCAGAAAGTTGTGAAAAAAATGCTAAAAAATTGTGCTGGAAATCAGCAAAAGTTGCGCTAGAAAGTTGCAAAAAAATCCTAAAGTTGCACTAAAAGTTGCAACAATT
>JBCEWB010048039.1:0-31234 GCA_039654565.1 Peronia peronii | reverse complement strand
CTCCAGTAGAGTTAAATGGCGAACGTAAACACAGGTTTGCAGAACCATACACGCGTATGATTAATCTATTGACAGAAAATTGAGGATGGGATTAAGGAGCGAAATACATGAAATATAAAGCAGAGATGGTCATAACTTTAAAATCTATCGCCTGCCGTGGTATAATACTTCTGATAGAGAGATTGGCCTCTCGTGTCCTGCTGAGGGTGAACTGCTGCTGTTGACGGCAAGCCTTCCTTCTGCTGTCTGAGATATTTGACAAGCTGCTGAACCTCAGCACGGAAAAGCAGTGTGTTTTTGGCATCGAGCTGAGATATTGTTGGTACTAAGCTTTTGAAAAAAAATATCATGTTCATTTTATGGTTCTTTTAAAACCTGTAGAATTTCCCTCTCGATGTCTTGAGACTCCGACTTCCGCTTCTTGGCCACATTTTTATATGGCCTAGCATTGCCAGAGGTGGAGGCTGTTGCTTCTGGAGAGTCCACAGTGGGTTCAGTTGCTGGGTGAACTCGCTGCCAAGCTTTCCTCTATGCTGGCACTGTCCTTCTCTGCTGGTACCATCCAGAGGTTTCTCTTGAGGAAACAAAGGGGTTTAAAAAAAGACATCCTCTCAGAAAGATGCCACTGGCGTTTGTTGGACGCTGCCTGTCCGGATTTCTTGATGTTTTCGCTCCGTTTCCTCAGAAAGTAATCCCGCAGCGACTGCCATTTGATTTTGCATGCGTTGCTGAGGATGAAATAGGGGAGTAGTTAGATACATTGTTTACTGACTCTGTTTTCTGATTGTCTTTAAAAAAAAAAAAAAACGAGGGAAGGGAAGACTAAAGCTTGGAGTGTCAATATTAGGATGCATATTTATAAGTCTAAATAATATACTTGATATAACCTATTCTCGCTTTCTATATTTCAGATTCTTGACAACAGGAGACTCATTTAGTTCCTTAGGTTTCCGTTTTAGGATGGGGTTTGCAACTGTCAGAAGTATCGAACGGGACACGATTACTGTTATCTGGTAGAAATTACAACCGACTGAGATGCCTTTTCCTGAAGTGGAAATCCATTGCTGAAACTTTTTTTACCAGGTGTAATTTCCCTTTATGTTTAGGGGCTATAGACGGCAAACATGTTAAGAGGTCAAGGCGCCACCAAACTCTGGGCCCAAATATTGTAACTACAAAGGCCATCACTCAGTCAACCTTATGGCTATCTCAGATGCAGATGGTAGGTTCACAATAACAGAAGTAGGCGCATATGGAAGTAACAGTGATGGCGGTTTTTTTAATCATTCAGGATTCAGCCTTTTACAAGTTGCTACAGGCCAATAAACTCAAGACCTCAGAGGCCACAAACATAGCGTTATACCTGGCACCAACATAACAGTGCCCTTCGTTTTTGTTGCTGCTGAGGCATTCCCTCCCACATCTAATCTCATGAGGCCGTTTCCGAGGAGGGGATTGACAGATGAACGGAGAATATTTAACAATAGATTGTCGAGGTCAAGACGCCAAGTCGAGTGTGCCTTTGCTATCTTATCAAGTACGTGGCGCATTCTTTTAGGAACAATCGAAGTTCCTGACACTTTCGCATGTGACATTTTTCATACGAGATAACCACCAGGAAGGAGGTTGAAAGACGAAATAAACCAAGTCATTGTTCAAGCCGTGTGTCTCCTGCACAGTATGGTATTGAACAGAGAGGAAGGGCGGATTCTCTCAATTTCTAATGACGACATGGAAGTGGAAACAACAACTTGTGCAAATGATTTGCCGCCTCACAACAGAAGGCCAGGCAAGGACGCCAAGGTTGTCAGAGATACGTTCATGTCTTATTTCATCTCACCAGACAGTAGCTTACCATGGCAAACTGACTGGATTTAAGACTAGCTTGAATTGTCAAGTCCAGGTGTTTTTTATGGTATTCTCTTTTCGGACATAATTAATTATGTCTCGCCAAATTTATATTTTCAGCCACCAGCATAACTGAGGTCATGCTAAAAAATGAATTGCAACCAGTGTGACCTTGCAACAACAATTGTGACTTTCTCATTTATAGCTGGGAAAAAAATGTAAAAAAAAAAAAGGAAGGAAAAGAAAAAGAAAACCATGACAGAGAGATTACAATTCAATAGGGAGGAAAAATCAGCAATTCTAATAAAAAGACGGTGTGCTTCTTGATACATATTCATGACTTCCCTATATAGTATGTGTGTGTGTGTTTGTGTGTGTATGTATGTGTGTATGTATGTGTATGTGTGTAGTGGCATGTGCCACTATAACTTTTGTAAAGGGCGTACTGTATTTAATTTATGTGATGTCACTAAAATATTTCAACAAAGATCTTAATGTACACATAGGCTCTATTCGCTGTTTCTTCTATCACTATGAGGTAAAGAGAACAAACATTATTTGTACTTACCTTCAGATTCAACTTCCTCAGCTACCTCCATCCACAGCTTTCCAACAACATCTCTGTTGCTATACATTTCATCAGCTTTATTATATAATGCAGGGCGAGGTTCCACTGCGTTAATAAGGGCGACCGCCTTTGATGATGAAAAAAAAAAGCCATTGTTTGAAATAATAGCGCAGAACAAAACACGACAATCTTGACAGTTCGATATAAAAACGCAGAACTGACTACAATCTTGACGGTTAGACGGGCAGACTAGGAACAGTGCCTAGGGTAGATTCTAGGCATCGCCACACCTCAGTGACACAATGACCTACATTAGAGACCCCGATTTTAACAACTGAAAAACAAATTAATTTTAATTCCTTTTTTAAGTAAAAAAATTGCAAATTTTTCGCACCAGGGTGTATTCGAATGCGCTGACTTCAAATTTGGCATCAAAAACAAAATTAAAATGATATTTTGAGACTTTAGATTTTGCGATTTTATGTCCCGCCTGAAATTTTTGCCATACCGGCTCACCGAGACAACCACGCGCTGGAGAACAATGCCATATCCAGTTACCAATCACCCGTCTTGACGGACAGAATGCAGCAGGATGCGTTACAATCCGGCTGTCTCCGAACAGACGGCTGCAAGTTGGAGCGAGTATAATCACTCTGTCCGTCATTTCTCTCTATTTTATTTGGAATTGAGGCGTGTCCGATCTTCATCCTTCAGTTTGCTGCCTTCAAACCGGTTTTAGTATATTTTCGGCCTAAGGCTACCGAGTCACAGAGGATAAGAATTCTCTTACCAGAATATCACCCTTGTAAAACTTGTTGTAGGCCTATTTCGACACTCTTTAGTACTCCATAATAGGCATCTGTCGTGTACCAATGAATGGAAATGTATCCACTAGACTGGGGCACTACTTCCTGCTGTCCTCTGCCTTCAACTTGGCTCGGTAGTTCAAGCGGTAGGCCCAGGCCAGACTGAGGAGTGATCACTTTCCTGAGTACCGGTTGTGTGCAGCATCAAGGACTTGTAAATGAATCATTGATCACGGCAGGGGAAGATTATGCAGAGCAACTTACTGTCCATGTCCAGAATCCACGCCTGTCCCATTTCACATACATGTAGATCTATAATGTTACTTATACTTTACTACTAAGGACTAGTGTTCATTACGATCATTACTTTTATAGTTCATTGTTAAAATGATGATTATTATTATTTTGGTTGAGAGTGGAGTGACGTCACTGAACAATTAGAACCGAGACTGAAGCGAGTCGGAGACGAATGTGATGTGTTTGAACACTTACTTAGATTCATGCTCCTGTGGATGTAACCACGATTACCACCTTGTGGATGTGACCATCGTTACCATGCGGTGGATGTAGCCATGATTACCACGTTGTGGATGTGACCATCGTTACCATGCGGTGGATGTAGCCATGATTACCACGTTGTGGATGTGACCATCGTTGCCATGTTGTGGATGTAGTCATGACTACCACGCTGTGGTTGTAGCCATGATTACCATGTTGTGGATGTGGCCATGATTATCATGCTGTGGATGTGACCATCGTTACCATGTCGTGGATGTAGTCATGACTACCGTGTTGTGAATGTTGTTTGTTTGTGTTGGGATTTAACGACACATCAGCACGATCACGGCTATATTGTATCAGACACGGTAAGATACGTTTACATGTCAAGAAGAAGAGAGGAAGCGCGGGACAGAAGACAGGAGCAAGGAGAGAGAGAAGAAATGTCATCCCTGGAACGTCGAGACAACCCACCGATGGCGGGATTTCACCGCCTTCAGGTGGGAGCAAAGAACCTACATTTCCTTATATACCTCTTCAGGAGGAGAGGGGGTCTGTATCCAGTGATAAGATAGTGAGCAAAGGACCTGTTTGGAGCGATCAGAAAACTTGACTGATGACCATGACGAGAACTAGAAAGTAATGAAAGGAGAGGAAAGTTGTGGGGGAGAATGTCTCTACGCAGGTCATGTAATTGTGTGCTTTGATGTTAATTATACTGCCCGTGAACCATAGATGTATGGAGATTACTAGTATATGTATCTCTCAAAAGCTTATGGTACATACATTCAGTTACTGGAGAGTTTCAAGCTTATAGACACACATATTCATGTAGGTCTACAGGCAGTTACTGAAAATGTCTGCCCTAAAAAAGTACAAGACATTCAGGTCATTTTTTTTCCCAGAAACAAACACCCGAATCAAGAGAGAAATTATAACTCTGTCTGAATGCAATGGGACAAGAGAGAGCAGGTCCAGGATTGCTCCTGCCAGACACTGTTTATGACATAAACCTCTCTTCCTTCCTTCACCACGTACCTTTCACATATTTTGAATTATCATTAATATATTTTCTTATTATCTAAAAATGCTAAAAGAACTTGCCAATGTCCATGGTGTGGAGGTGATAAGGTTACAAACTATGCGTCACAGTAAAACAGAACATTTGAGTAGCTTCGATCTAGATCTATTTCTTTTTTTTTTTACGACGGCCATCTTGGCTTTAGTAGAGAAGTTGACTTGTTATCTTAATGGTGACTATCAACACT
This sequence comes from Peronia peronii, assembly GCA_039654565.1. Lineage (NCBI taxonomy): Eukaryota > Metazoa > Mollusca > Gastropoda > Systellommatophora > Onchidiidae > Peronia > Peronia peronii. The sequence continues at coordinate 26,246 of JBCEWB010048039.1, read as the reverse complement.
GCACGCTTTAGGAAATTCCAACGGATGACACCAGAGATGTCTGCAGATTAGACAAAAAGCCATTTTGACCGTCAGCCAAATTACTTCCCAGTAGAGGGAGCCGCTCTCGGGTGGCTGAAAGACATAAAGACCACGTGACAATTCCTTTTGCCAGCACAAGAGGTGTTGGTTTTGTTTGTGTTATGTTGGGGTTTTACGACACATTAACACGATCACGGCTATATTGTGTCAAACACGGTAAGATATGTTTACGCGTCAAGAAGATGAGAGGAAAGAGAGCGGGACAGAAGACAGGAGCAAGGAGAGAGAAAAGAGATGTCACCCTTGGAACATCGAGGATGGCATTCTATGGAAGACACCCAACCGATGTATATACATGTGCATTAGCATTTGTGAATAAAAAAAACAAGATCGCTTTTCTCTTGCTATTAAATTTGAAACATGAGAAACAGCAAATTTTGAAAAAAATTACTATATTGTGGTAACAAAAATTTGTTTATTCTCATCGTGATAATTTTTTCTCCCCATATTTTGTTTGCCTCATCAGTTTCAGACAACGAGAGCTAAAGTGATTTATTTCCTTTTTTACAATGCTTGTCTTATACCACTGTGCTTGTAGTATGCGATAGGAAGGAAGCTGCTGAAAAAAAAAAGGCTCATTGTTAATTGGATTGTAATCAGAGCTGTATTTGTACAGTTTATGGGCGTTTGGGGGTGATTTTGATAACTTGACAACTCCGTTATTTAGCCTCAAACTGACAACTTACTGGGCTGTCTTCATAAACCCGTAATCAGCCAGTTCACCTCATGTGGAGGGGAATTAGGGTGAGCTTAAGCTGGAGGTCGACAAGGACCGTTGTATGGATTGTATTCGTACAGAGGCCAAAGTCCATTCTGAAGTTGTGAAAACTTAAATGACCTTTAATGTTAACCTGTTTTTTTTGTTTTGTTTTGCTTTTTATTTATTTATTATTTTTGTTTAGCCAAGTGTGCATACGACACTTGTAAACTGACACCACTATCTGGCTGATGCATTATATTATGTACAACACGTATTTTTTCTTTGGTTTTTTTTTTTTTTTTTTGGTCTTGTTGGAAATTGACAGAGGGGTCGCTGTCTTGTCTGCAGGACCATGTTTTTGCCCAGCTGGGACCCAAAAGGCAGAATGTATTGGTCTGAGAAACTTTAGACAAGGTAAATTAATTGTTTAGCTTTTTAACCTCTTGTAATAAGCCAAAACTTGAGGTCTGTTCAATTTCAGTATCATGTTTACTAATATTAGTAGTCAACATAAAAATCGGCCTTTAAAGAAATGTTTACCGTGAGAGAGCGAGAGATCGCATTTCACTGAAGATTCTCATCCATTAACTCTTATAGTGCTAAGAATTTCACGCTGAGTTCGTTAGTTGTGGTCTATGCAGCGAAGTTCTGATCGTCGGAGTTGATGTTCACTCAAGGGACAGAAGAAATGAGGAATTTTGACTCAATATTACAGTTGTTTCCCTTTGACAGTGATCACTTTTATTTTAAATTGAATGCATAGCCTTTTCTGAGGAACTTAGTTTATATACATGTATATGTAAGTGTTAGGTTCGGACATAAGATTGCGGGATGATATTGGACTCTCTGGTATAAATAAATGATAACTCTCAGTTTCGATATTTCAGAAAAAAAAACAACAACAAACTTTTACGGTGCTCATTGAGTCAAAATCTGCGGGATTTTTTTTTCCCGTCGTCAGCGATTATTAGATCTCATGTACATGGATATAGATTTAGATTTAAAAAAAAAACAGATACATCGTACTCCACCCATGAGCCGATTTCAACTTATTACGGATGAAACTTTTGGTTTTCTGGACTTTAAAAGAAGAGAAATGACATTAACAATTGACAAGAGCGAAGTTATGAACAAGTGTAAGTAAGAATGAGAGACGATCGGTCCCATCTACTTGTGTAGGTTTACAATGGTTGGGTTATACAATTCAAGAAGTATCAACTGACGAATTCTGCATCTTGCAACAGTCACTGTCGTAATAACCATTCTTACCGTTGCCACGCTGAACGGGAAATGTTTATTCTGAAAGTATCAGTAGACATTACTGTTGACGAAACAATGGTTTGTTACAGTGCCGCTATTTGTTCGTGCTACTGAAATCACAGTTGAACTTATAACGAATACCTTTATTTCATGACGTGTATTAACTGGAGAAAAATTCTTACACAAAGTTCATGTGTATTATTGATTCAGATTCCCTGTTTGACGTTTCAAACAGGTGGGGGAACAGTCCACGGCATAAGCGTCGCCCCTGCCCGCTTCTAAAAATAGCGTGTGCCCTGCCCCGCTCAGGACACGCCAGCGGCTTTAGCGGGCCGGCCGGGGACGCTAATACCTCTGCCCCTGCGGCTCGCGAGGCCATCAGTGGCGACACAGATCGTCTGCTAGGTTGTGTTCTGCTTTGCTCTGTGCTGGACCGAGAAACTTTTCGAAAACTTTTCACGCCAAGGATACTTCCGTTTCGATGCATGTGTTGTGCTAATATTTCGAGATGATTTGATACCGTACGAAGCTAGCAGGAGCACCCTAAGTAAGTATTTGTTTGTGTGCAATGCATAAGAGAAAAATTGTCACAAATCAAGAATCGAGTGACACGCCTTAGCTATGTTCGTGCAACAGGTTGATTTTCAGTGTGTGAAAAGGTAACGGCTTAACACAATTGGACAAACCAAGCTACCTGTGCTATAAAAGCTAATCTGGAGTAGGTGTGTCGGCAGAATGCTTTTTGGGATTAACAATTTCTTGTTTATACTGGGGTGTATTTAGTTCAGCACTTGCAAAAGTAGCAGGTGCAGTAGCCAATGGTCGAGGGTGTAGAACTACTGGCGAAAGGCCTCTCTCGATTTCTATATTTGGATCCCGATAACTTAAGCGGAGCCGAAAAAATAACACTTGAAACAGTTGAATACCCCGGCTACGTGTTTTGTAAACCCGGAAATAGCTTTTATCCTCTTCATTCGATTAAATTGATTTCACTCTATCTTAATCTTATCTATTTTGTTTGTTGTTATAAGAACATAAATCATGTTGCACATTAAATGCCTAATCAGCAGTATGTCTAGGTACTTTGTCTTGCTTTGCTATCAAATCTAGATCTAGATCTAAGTTTGTACCAAATGGTCCAACGATATCTGAGATTGGAAACTGCTAAGCATAAAAAAGTAGTTGAAGTGTCCTGATTGTAAGCGTGTGTTTGCTCTAAATAAAAACAGCAGGCTAGTTATTCAGCATTATTGTGCTGGAAATAGCAGGTCGGTCTCTTATTGTCATTCTGTCAATTTTTATTATTTTTTTTTTTGAAGATGAAATATATTTTAGTGAGATGTTATTTCTGTTTTATGTAGAGAGCAATCTTGAAATTAAAACATAAATACAGTATTTACTGTAGAATTTTTTACACCTTGATAACTTCGGTTGTTTTGTTAGTTTTTTATTTTCTTTCATTTGTCATAACAAAATATTAAAAAATCACCAAAATGTGCAATATAAAGAAAAAAGCAATGGACATTTCATGGTTCACCATCACTGAAAGAAAGTCTTCTGCAAAACATACAACAGTAGTAACTTCTGTCACAGCCATTAACCTATGACCTGAGATTGACATATTTTATCTGTCCAAGATTTGATGAGGCTCTTCGTGATTTCATGTTGTTGTCATGCAGCCATACAATTTATCACAGAAACAGTTGTGGATTTGAAAGAATAAAACAATACATTCATGTTCTTTATTGTTTCCGATATGTGATCAGTAATTGTTTTTTCTTCTGCAATAGTTGCAAAGCTGCAGTAATCTGTCAGTGTTGTAATTTAGAACAGATAAAAATAATGTCAGGTAAATTATATTGATTGGAGCAAATGATCAGTGCCTCTTTAAATGATACATATTTGAAGAGTCAATATCACGTAATTCTTATGAACACTAAAATGGGCCAAGTAACAACAGGAATAAAATGTTAAATTCATGGTAGGAGATTGTGGGCAGAATGGCCGTCACTTTGCTGGCATAGAATTCTAAAAGATAAAGTGTGTGTCAGGCTTAATAAACATACAGAACCATTACACAGAATAACATTTACTAGACATGATACACTGACAGCTGCATGAACTTATTTTGAACAACAACAACAACAAAAAAATAGTTCATAATTCTCTGGAGGGATTGAATGGGGGAAGTTATTCTTAATTATTCTCAACAGGGGTGGGGGGTGGGAGGGGTGGGATGGGGGTGTTGGGGCTGTGGAGTTCACAAGGAAGGATGCTGATTCATGATAGGGTAAGCCTACAAAAAAAAAAAAAAAAATGTTGCCGGGCCGTTAAAAGCAAGTGGACAGATCTAAATTTATCAGAAATTCCTGAGTCCCACTTTTTTTTTATTACCCCCTCCCCACCCCCCTTCTATTTACTTGCAATTTACCAAGCAGGAATGTTAGGGGTTCGAAGATCTCTGGATGTAATATGACTAAAATCAAACAAAGATTAGCTTGTAGTTACGCCCCCCCCCCTACACACACATACACAAACACCCCTCCTGCCCCACACGCACACATTCCCCTCCTCCACACACACACGTTGGCATAGACGATGTAGGGCAGCAAGCAGGTTTGACAGTGGAATGTGTGGGCTGTGTCGTGTGAACACCGGTGTGTGCGTGCTACGTAATCATGACAGGTACAGTTGTATGGTTTGGATGTCACCTGGCATTGACTGACACTGTGAGAGGATAAGTTACGGGGTCGGTCATCGGACCAGAGAAGGTGAAGAGAGAGAGGAGAGAGAGCTGGACGTGGAGAAAATACATGTATGCAAGGAGAGAGAACGATTGAGGGGGCTGGAACAAGAGGAGGGGGAGAGGAGAAATAGAAAAGTGAAAGATGAGAGAGCTAAAGAAAGGAGAAAGAAAATGAGAGAGGGGAACAGACAAAAAAGTTCAGAGAGTGATGGAGGAAGAAAGAACAAGAAGAGTAAAAAAGAAAGAGAGGAGAAAGAAAAGAAGTGTTTTTGGGGGGGGGGGAGGGGGGGGGGGACAGAAGAGGAGAAGTCAACAAGCGAAGCGGAACATTGAAGGACAGGGCTGTTTTTCATTAATGGTTTGACCTACACATAATTGTTCATCTCCCCCTCTATTTTTTTTTTTGGTTCTCCTGAACTAGAGACACGACTGGTCAGTGTTATTTACAGTCGAATGTGGTCATGACTGTGTGCGGTTTGCTGAACCTTAAGTAGACACATTTGTCATGCGGTATTGTTAAACGAATAAAAAAAGGGAATAGAACGTTTGAAACAGAGTGATGGCAAGATATGTATTCTCACTTCTCTCTCTCTCTCTCTCTCTTACTGCCAGCAGTCATGGAATATTTCCATTTGCAATAGATCTGCAAGTGTGTCGTAGAGCCTAGGCATAGGCATTTGAGAACCTCCGAGCCGGCCCTTTGAGCCAGCCTGTCCGGCCCCCGTACACTCAGTCTATATTGAAAATAAAATACTGATGTAATTCTTGCTTTCCTCTTTATAACTTGTATTTTTAAAAGAATTATTATTGTTTTTTTTTTTTTTTAAAGTTTATATCTTTATTGTAATAGAATATTCTTAGTATTTTGACAACGGCACTGGAAGCATAATTAAAACTATGTTTATCTTAATGCTCTTTATAGTTTGAGAAAATTGATGTTGGACATAGTTAAGTTTGGAGTCTCATGTAATCCTTTGGGATAGAAGTAGTTGTCCACTCTTGTGGTAGACACTCACACGTTTCCTTTGTCACAGATGCCATAGATACTCGGCAGGTATCAATACTGCCTTACAGGCGGTATTATATGCATATAACTATGTGCATCTCTCCATTTTGTCGACATTACTGCTGGCTTTTTCATGTCGGAGCTTCGCTGTATTTCATTGAAGGATAAGATCTATGAAAATATGTGGAATTAAAACAAAATACCACAGGCAGCCTCCTTGCTCGGTATCTGTAACTTTGTGAGAATCCCGGTTCGTTTCTTGTGTGAAAAGGGAAAAAAACAGAAACGTTTGTCGCCAAAACTGAACCGATATTTTTAATTCCCCAGCCCCGTCCTTTTCACAGTAAGGGTTCATTTGTAACGTTGAAATGTGTCTTGTCGTTTGTTTTATTGGAGGGCTGAAGGTCCTTGTCACCGTAAGTATGATAAACTTGTATCTACGCTTACATTTTGCACGGAAGCATGTTATAAAATATCCGATAGTATCACACCTAAAGCATACTATTGATGTTTACAAATGCAGAAATAGGCCGGCTGGTAGCAAGGTCTTTCTGCTGGATTTACAAAGCAGCAGTGTTCAGAACAGCACGTATTTATGTTGTTTGTTTGTTTTCGTATGTGTTTGTTACAACGGCATAAGACTTGGCATGTTGCGTTATGGGTGACATAGCAAAAAACTTAAATTGGCTTAAATATTGTATCTGTATAAATGTCTTACATGGTATTACAGACGTTTGTCTTTTAAATTGACGCTTATCTGCAAGCAAAAGTATGTCTTATAAAATTGAAGTTGCGTTATCATAGACATAAACAAAAACTGATCAAGTGAATCCGTATCACAGAAAATTATTCGGTTGTGCGGATCAGATCTTGACGTATCTGTTACGTCAGTATCAGTGAAAGGAAATGAATACACTATGACTCTGTTGGCTTTGTTGTTGTCCGTGGAAGAATTTTACCAACGAGGTAGTCATGGCGATGATAATGAAAGGCGAGTTGATATGGTACTGTATGTCATCTTATGAAATAACAATAATGTTTGGCCTAATTTAACGACCCTTTCGTGAAGGATAAGAATAGATTTGTTCCGACCAAACGAACGGCTGGAAATCTCTGCCTGATTTTAGTAGGGGGGGGGGGGGGGTTTACAAACACTTCCTACCACTGACATAGAAAAACATAAAAAATGCACGGGACCGGTGACAATAATTGTTGTCGGATCTTGTGGTGGAGCGGTGTTTTGTTTTTAGTTGGAGGTACAAACATTCCCCATTGGATTTCCGGGTTTTTTGCTTAGTTGAATATGAACTATTGTTGAATTATTATATTTTCATAGGGAGAGCTGCCTAAGTGAAAAAATGGCATCTTTCGCCCAATACCCCGGACCTGACCCTGATGACGCAAAAGACAGGATCCGGGCTGCCCAGATGGGAGCCAGAAAGGAGAGAGGAATCATCTCCGAGAGTTTTCGAGACGTTCGAGATCAGGAGTCTTTTCATGGAAGTAGCAGAAATGTCCACGATCCCAACGCCTCTTTTAGGAGTCAGCAGAGTCAAAGAAATAACATCATGCCAGGTGGTTATCCGCCCCAGCAAAACCCTAACGTTTCCATGGGGAGTCGTCGCAACCTGCAGGATCCCAGCGTTTCCATGGGAAGCCATCGAAATGTGCAGGATTTGAACACATCCATGGGAAGTCAGAGGAATATGGCCAACGTCCAGCCACGAGAGGGGTCTAGACAGGGGTCGGTGCGGGGGGACAGGGACTATGTCCAGTTGTCCACACAGCCAGTAGGGCCTGGCCCACCTCAGCATAGGAGGAGAAGGGACCGCCAGCCACCGCCACCACCACAACGGCAACAGAGTCTGGATTACTATCAGCATCAGCAACAACAACAACAACAACAACAACAACAACAACTGCAAGCCCAGCCACAGGATACCCGGCCAGATTCCCGGCAAGGCAGCCTGAGGAATGTCAACATATCGGGCAGCCAGCAGGCGCTGTACGCCCAAGTTCAGAAGCCTGGCCAGACATCGCCTCAGTACCCGCCCTCTGGCCAGGGATACCAGGGCACGCCCACCGGCACGGCCCAGCGGGCAGATCCCCGGAGGTCCAGTGGTCAGGAGGTTCCCAGGGATTACCCAGAGCAGGTCAGACAGGGGAGCCAGCGAAGTGCTCAGATATCCCCAGGTGGCAGAGAATCACGTGGGGGCAGCTCCAGAGGTCAAGGGGGCGGTGCCGGAAACAGACGCAGCACTGGAAGTAGCATCTATGGTCTGCTAGTGGAAGGTAAGCGCTGCTAAATATAGGCTAATGCTTGAAGTTACAACATTGCTGTCTTGGGATCATCCATCCTCCCCCCCCCCCCCTCTCTCTCTCTCTCCGTCTTCCCTCTTTTTCTGTCGCTTTCTCTCCCACACCGTGCTGTGACTGACTTGTTTGTGTGTTTTGTTTTCTTTTCTTTTAACTGTTTCCTCTTAAAATAAATGAGATTTAATATCCAACATTTCTGTATCATATCTGCTGGATTTCCATCTGAGAAATCATTGTGTATTACTGCATGATACCAGGTATCGCGGGACTGAGCATACAGCAGATTCAGTTCTTTCTTTGGGTCAGTGCGGACAGAAATTTTTCAGATCGTTTCGCCTAGTTAAGTGCAAGCACACCGGTACGTATGAGTTCTGATTCTGTGGCATCAGCAGTCTGCTGAGAGTCATTACACTATATTTTATTTTCAAGTGATATCAGATGACATACTTTTTGTTTAATACTGTTTTTGAATTATCACAGAAACACAATCGTCACTTCGAACCAGTCTATACGGAATAGAACTTTGCGGTAGGTTCTCTGCTCCTACTTGCAGGCAGTGTTAGCCCACCAAAGGTGGGGTGTCTCCCATGGAGTGCCATTCTCGACATTCCAAGAGAGACATCTCTTCTCTCTCTCCTTGCTCCTGTCTTCTGTCCTGCTCTCTTTCCTCTCTTCTTGACGTGTAAACGTATCTTACTGTATTTGATACAATATAGCCGTAATCGTGCTGATGTGTGGTTAAACCCCAACACAACAACAACACACAGGCAGAAGGTGTATCTTCTGGCAGCAAGTCTTACGGATGATGAAAGTTCATTTCACATATTGTTCATTTTACATGCTCCTCCCGCCAAACATGCTGGAAAAAGGAAATTTCCGAGACTAATTTGCACTTCCAACATTATGAGTTTTAGTATGAGACACTTCTTGCCCTTTTGTGTGGGGTAAACGAATCTTTCGTCGGAATTTATTTCTGTCCGCTGGACTACATATATGTCGGCAACCGGCGATGTCATTTATGCTAGGCATGCTTTTCATAACTTGTAGTACATGTTGTCCGTTCAGCATTACATTTTATATAGATATACTTTGATCAGCCTCTTGACGTGTCAGATGTACCCACCGTGTTAGGCACAGTATAGCCGTCATCGTGCTGATATGCCGTTAAAACCCCAACACAAGCACACAAACACAAACCCCTCGGCAGGGCGACGTCCAGTTATACGCATCTTTTATCGCTTACAAGAGGACATGACCTAGTAATTGATACATGTATTTCCCACTCCTTGTAGTAGGCCTATAAAGATAACATATCAAGGTGAGAGGTCTGGTGTCTGTTTTCCTCTGCTGTCATATACTTTTGCTATCCATTACGACCCGAGAAAAGCCTTTTTTAAAAACTGTTTTGTATAATGCAACATCTTTCATGAGTGTGTCCGCGATGCAGTGAGAATAACTGTTGTCTGTACTGAAGACAAACCACATGATTCCAGGAACAGAGCAGCAATACTAATCGTAATAATAACAACAATAATAATAGTAATGATGAAACATTGACGTGTATCAGTTCTCTTCTCTCGACAGTAATGGGGGATCTTATAAGAAAAATACCGACTTCAAGTTATAATGAAATTCTATTGCGCAGCTGGTGTTTCCACGTCACCGGCGCTGGTAAACATGTAGTAGTAGGCATTATAAACTCAACAAACCCGCAGTACCAGCCCCATTCGTCATATGTAATGTATAACTTGACAGCTCATTTATCTATCACTCAATGAACACGGTAACCTGACATGCTATATATCGCTAAATGGATGCGTTTATAACAGAATTAGCACAGGAAGCGTGTAATTCCAAGATTCAGTGTCTCTTCTTAATCCAAGACGTTTGGCGCACTTACTGTCCTGGGTAAACAGACATTGTGTGTATTGATGGAATGCTTTGTTGTACAAGGATAAAATATAAAACAACCACTTACGCGCTCCAATGTTGTTCCATACTGCAAGCAATCTATAGGATGATGTGTTCACTCGTGTTCCATAACTGGTTAAGTTGTCCCTTTTCTTCTTTGCACACTGTTATCAGTCATAAAATGAATCCCTGCATGTCGACATGCTATGATGTTATTCCTCTGATCAGACAATTTTCATTCACAGCTCTGTCACTTTTAAGACTTCCACATGTCTCACACCACCGATCTTATTGAATTGTACTCTCCGGGTGTACCGTGTGTTTATATAGCTGGCTTGAGTTTATACTTTGATTGATTCTCACCAACCAGAACGTAACTAATTTATTTATTTATTTGTTTGTTCACCAATACTATTTCAGAACGAGCACTATTCATGGTGACTATGTTTTTAGGAGTGCATGGTCGAGAAGCTTTTTTTTTTTTTTTTTCGCTGGGCACATGGACATGAATGGTAGCTGAAATTCCCAAGTGATCTCTTGTAACGTAAGACCAGCCAATGTTAGTAAGAAGGCGTGAGAAAATATTGACCTTTCTAATAATCTCCTTCCCAGCTACACAATGGGTTTTTGTCTATCTGGCCTTCAATGGCATCAAGAGCAGACTCCACACCTTACTGGGCTGAAGGACTCCGGGAACATATATTGCAAAATGAGAGCAGAAAAGTCTTTAGTCTTTAGTTTGGAATGTGTGAAACATGGTCTAGGTGTATTTGTGCGTCAATGATATTCTAGGCGTTCATAAGGGGTTAAGATAAACTGAAACTACGGAGCAGTAAACCGAAATTGGATACATGAGTCAAGAGTAATCGGGCACCGATGACATAACACATACTGAATGAAGGAAAAAGAGAGCAAAAAATTATTTTGAATGCGGTAACGGTAGTTTGTCATGTGAAAGATTTGCTCGATAGCTTGACTGTTTACGGAGAACTGTCAACTGAAACAGCAGCCACATTAGTTAATAGCAATCGGATATAGAGGAAGATAAAATAAACGCCTGTCTGTTGGATTTCACGCATTCGACAAAAATCCCCGTGTGAAATAGTAATAGGGGCCATATTGAAGAAGAATAGAAAACAAATAAAAAACAATAAACACACATCCTCAATAAAAAAAAAAAAAAGAATAGAGAGTAGCTGGATAGGTAGTCTGCTGGCGATTTTATATTTTTATTATTATTATTTCTTTTTTTGTTTTCCCCAAAAGTGAAGACAGGATTTTTTAAGACAGGATTTTTTTTCTCATTCTTTTCAAAAATGAAGATAGGATTTTGTATAAATTTTTTTTAAAAAGTCAAGACAGGTCTTTTTTTTTTTTTCAAAAGCGAAGACATGATTCTTTAAGACATTTTTTTTTTTTTTTTTAACAAAGAACCGTCGAGATAACATCCTCCAGGAAGTTGAAAGACGTAGATCTATATAGAACGTAACATGTCGACAGAAACGAATACATGTATTTGAAGAAATTGCTGACGGGGACAGCGAGGACAGACTTATTCAATATGATGACGTTCTGAATGGCTTCTCCGGTGTATTGATTTGACAATGAACATGAAACAGCACAATCTCATGCGGCTGTGCGAAATGCGGAACAAGCAAACATAGTGCGTTATCAGTTGGTCCTCCTTTCCTTTACCAAGATTTAAAAATCATTGCATGATCTCTACATACACGAATATGGGACATGAAAAATCCTTCTTGGAAATCTTTTGATTTTGAGTCAAAATAGAGGTTCGACATTGGCCTAAGTGCCCCATGTATCGAACTGGATATGTATTTGTGGATACACTGGATATGTGTACAGTCCAAACCGAATTAGATGGGGATGGAAATTGTTCAGTATACCAAATCTTGCAGGGTTCTTACTTGTTAACTCTTTACAGTACAATGGTAGAAAAAAAAAAAAAACTCTGACAATAAAGCAAGTACATAAGTATTTTCGAATTTCTGGGAAATGTCACTAAGAGTGACCCTGCGATCTCAAAATGCTGTTATTACTAGGGGGGACATTTTGTAAAAAATGACATTTTATTTCCCTCAGGGAAATATAGTCACCTATCTTGAGATAAATTTGAGAATCATTGAAGCCGTGTTATTGAATAAAAAGGAGTTCGGAAACGTAAAACTGACAGCTGTGTAAAGTTAATATTATAGTTTTGTCCTATCAGTTATGAGGATATTAAAAGATTTTTATCGGTCATTGGACTGTGCGTACATGTACATTCACAGGAAGACCTTCCCTCAACATTTAATAACAAGGTATCTGTGTCAAAACACAGGTCTCGTATTTCTAGATGCTCGTATTACGACTCCCTTATTTCTAACAGCTGAAGATGGGCTAGAAACGGCTCGGAAGAGAAGCAAGTCTTTGGGAAAGGTTCCCAGTCAGCCCGTGTGAAAATCCCATGGTCTGTGGGGCTCACAATAGACCTCTATTCAAACCAGCACATTACCGTGCATGGATAATCTGGGGGAATGGCACGGGTTGGGAGGGGAGAGGGAGGGCTTCCGCAGGGCCCGGTATTGTTCTGTGCAGCACACATGGACTATTCCCACATCGATAGAATAATAATGTGAACGATAGGACTATGGCACTGGCTTAGGTCTATTTTACTGGCAAATGCTTTTTAGCCGTTGTTAGTTCAATTCAACTGGATATAAAACACAGCATCCTGATTGCATTTGCGTGTGAGAAAATGGATAGAATGATTATTTGACCGAAGATCGAAGAAGAGCAAGGTCTAGGGAATGAAATGAAAGTGGCTACGGTTGAGCAAAATCGGAGCTGGAATGGTTATAAAAAAGAAACCTGTCTATGTTTCACTAGGCAATGACTCTATCAATTTTTGTTTCTGGTAATGAATATGGCATTCAGATTTGAATCTGTGACAACACTTCTCTCATCCCTTGGTAGCAGTGGAACTCAAGATTCGTCCACAGATTGAACTTAATAATCCGTCTGATTTTGTCGCGACCATCTTGACTTTGCTGCAGATACGCGCGACGTTAGACGTTAGCTAATGATTCTGGTCAAGCCTGTTCTCCTTCATTCGGTCGCACCAAGAAGTGGTTTACATCTTCATTTATCCCCCCCCCCCCCCTCTTTCACTTCGCATCGTTCGCGTCATCCCCGACTCGAAATTCATGAGTTCTTTTTATACGTCATCACTTTTACAATCGGCCGTGATTATTTGCAAGGCTTTCTTTTTTTTTTTCTGTCTGTCTGTCTTTCTTTCATTCTTTTTCTTTCTTTCTCTCTTTTTTTCCTTTTTTTCATTCTTTCTTTCTTTTCTTTCGTTCCGCCTTTCCTTTTTTCTTTCTTTCTCAATCTGTCTTTTATTTTCGCTTTTTTCCCCTTTCGTTCCTTTTTTTTTTCTGTCCTATGTTCGCCACCATCAAGTTTTTTCACCTTCACTAGACTCAGTATCAGACACTGAATGTAATTCGTAAACCCAGCACAGACATCGCACAGTCAGCACTTTTATGCAACGTTTCTGTTGGCCACCAGCATCTTTAACACCTCCCCCCTCCCCCTTCCCCCTCCTTAGAAGACTACACAATTCGACGCCTTCGTCCTCAAATTGTCTTTCTACACACGTAACACAGCAGTACAGTGCTTTTCTGTGTCGTAGGCAATGTCGACATCACAATCATGACCCCCCCCCCCCTTCCACCCCCTCAGACTTCCTGCCTTTCCTTATCCCGTCTTGTGTAAGTCACAAAAGACCCCGTTTGCCAGGAACGTTTGAATGGCATTCCATACATTGTGACAGAGAGAAATATAAAACCATATCACACACCAGTGGTTGGGTCCATTCTGAGGCATTGATGTGTGACAAGGGCCTGGTATCCGCTGCTTTCTTACAGGGCTTAAAAAAAAAGAAAAGATTAAAAATGAACTTATATTAGCCGTAAACATAATGATATATTTTGTGCTGGGACACTGGGCTGAGTCACTGGCTACACGAGAAGGAAGCAGGGCGACATTTTGAATCATGATTTGTAGATCACAAAGAGCTCCTTGATAGATCATCACTTACTAGTTTGCTGAGAAAAAATGGCTTGGTTATTCATCGTTAAAATCACGTTATACTTAGGTATGATCAAAGTGATGGTTTGTTTTCACTATAGTAGAGAGCACACGACATTCATATATTGTTTTGTCACTTGAGACTCTCGATATTGCACCACCATTCAAAGTATATATGGCAAACGTGCACACATTGATGTCGGTGTTTTGGAAGATTTATAGTTCACCGTTACTCAATGAAAACGTGTTTACTTTCCTCTATTGTCCGATTTTTCTTTGTTTGATTTGATTTCATTTCATTTCAGCCATTTCTTTAATAAAATTTTTAGAGATAAGCCGGGATATCTCGACTATTCTCCTGTTGGTATAAGAGGAACAGGGGTGAACAATATAATTTCAATTAGGTGTGCGCGCAACACTCTGACCAACATGTTTTCAACTTTTGTTTTCTTTCCCTCATGTTCATAAGAAGACTGAAAGAATTGATGCATACATCACTTTCGAGTTAATTAAAAAAGCCGGACCTGAAAAGAAATGATTATACACAACTACAGTGTTTAGATAAGATTCACGTCCAAATGTCACATCTGCAGATTTCAAAGACTTCCGGCAGTAAATGTGAGCTAAATCTGTCCACAAATGAAGTACAAGAGCGCAAGCAAAAAAGAGCGTGTCTTTATTTGTGGAAATTCTCATTTTGTACAAATGTCTCAAAATTTAAGGCGGACTGTCTGCCATCAACTAACTTAATATACTCAATGAAAAAAAAAAAACACACACAACAATTTGCAAAACACGATGTGTTAAAAATTTGAATGAGCTCATATATATGTAGATGTACATATTATATAGTGACATTAATATGTGTCACACTGTGTTGTTTGATTGTTGGTTGTATGCGATTATTATTATTATTATTATTATTTTTAATGCCGTGCACGATACAGGAAATTAACGGATTTGGAATTCATAAAGGGTGCACTGCACAGAGAGGAGTGAATGAGAGAGTGAAGGAGAGAGAGAGAGAGAGAGAGAGCTAATACAATCACACTTCAGTACTTCCATCGTGATTAAGAAAACAATAACACAGTCTAGGCAATCAAAGTGAAATATTTGTTTGTTTGTATTGGAGTTTAACGGCGCACCAGGGCGGTCACGGTTGTATTGCCTAATACGGTAGAAAATGTTTTCCCAAGCTCCAGTATCAAGCAAAGCACGACAATACAACGCTGAGATAACATGAAACAATGATCACTGTCTGTCACACAGGAAATTGATTTAGGTCACTGACTAGGCTTAAAGAACAATCTTTTTTTGTTTGAACAGGGCTTAAACTGTTCTTTTCAGCACAGGTGGGTTAAGTTCAGCTGGAGCCTGTGCTATTCTATACAGGCGTTGATTTTTTAATCGTCCACCGCCTACTTTGCCAACCGAGCCGCTGTCCCCCCCCCCCCCCCCTCCCCCATTCTTCCTCCGCCCTCTCCTCATATAGTCCCATCATCTTCGCCCTTTGATTTTGACGCTGTTTGTATGACTTCACTGTCTTGGACCTCTTAACGTGCAGTTTAAAGTTAAGCCAGGTTGTGACATGCGTCTACAGGCCGAAGATCAGCCGACCTAATGCGCAATCAGCTGTGTTTACATGAGAAACCGGGTCAAACATGACATTTTTTTTTGTTAATGCAAAGATCTAGATTTAGATCGATCTAAATAAGTTATTATTATTATATATACCCTAATTCAAACCCTAACCCTAATCCTAACCCTAGCCTATAGTTCGTGCGGTATGACATCATACGCATGCGCAATAGCTCGGCTGATCTTCTGTCTGTAGACGCAAATCAGGTTGTGGGCATAGACATCTGTGGTTGTGGGTCCATAGAAAGCGGGAGGGAAGGGCGGTTTTGGGGGGGGGGGGGGAGAAGAGAAAGTATATTTTTTTCCCTCCCCCTGCCACAGTTACATAAAATCTGTTACTGACCCAGATGATACAATCTCACCCCTTCAGAACTGGCTGCATACATTGGTGTTGTGTATGCTTTCACACGGTGACTTGCTCTGTGAGCATACGACGTCCAGTGTCCATAAAGCTGTAGATCTGATTCCAGTGTTATCTTCATCGTGTGGTTTTGAGCGTAATAGCCTCCATGTTGAAATATGGAGGGAGAGAAATCCCGTAATATATTATCTAACCCTTGAAAGACACGGTAGGAACGCCAGTAATCCAGTTGGTGAACAAAATAGTGACATGCCACTGCATGGGTAGTACATGCAGGTCTGAACATTTATTTAGAAATTCCTAACTATGGTACCATTTGTCCACAGAGTCATTTTTACTTACTATATAGATATATAGACTACATATTTAACACAGGGGTTTCGAAAGCCCAGTATAAAATTCGAGCGCAGGATAAATTTTGCTCATTTGCAAAGAACAAAAATCGGTATTTTGTTTTTGAGTGTATTGTTGTATTAATCATTTATTGGATTTATCAGTTACAGAGAAATGCAAGTATGTCGTGATGTTTGTTACTCAAGCAACAAGAACAACAACATCAACAAGAAGAAGAAGAAGAAGAAGAAGAAGAAGAACAACAACAACAACAACAACATCAACAACAACAACAATAACAACAACAACAACAGCAGCAACAGCAACAACAACGACGATGACGACAACGAAAACAACAACAACAGCAACAACAATAACAAGAACAATGACGACGGCGACGATGACGATGACAACAAACACGACAACAACAATAACAACAACATGATATCAGTGATAACGTCGCTTAGAAATTGTTCCCTTCATAAACTGCTTGGTTATAATCGAAGTGTAAACTGAAATAAGTACGGAACAAAGCAGGGAAAGATTAATGCTATTTTCGAAAAATTACATCCGACAAAAACTGTAAGGAACTCCTGGATTAAATGTCCAGTCTGACCCCTACTGTATCAGAAATCTTTCAGTCGTCTCCGTCATTCACGTTTGTTATTGCCTAAAGCTGACCTCACTTCATTACTGGGACAATTGACGCTGAAGGTCACGTTGATGATCCTTATTTAAGGTGAGGGCTCAACATCTACAGCGTTTTCGCCTGGATCTTTTGTGGTTTTGAGCCGCTTGTCCAAGGACGGCCTTGCCCAGATTAACCTTTCACCCCGCCTGCCTGCGAGACATGATGGATGTATGAGTATCTAGGACATCAAAGCTGGCCAGCGGTTTGCCTGGTCTCTCCCTAGCTATACCTACCTACCCCTTGTGCTCTCCTCACCATATCCAAACCATCTCTCCAGTCTCTACTGGTCTGTCTGTCTGTTTATCTATCTTGCCTGTCTCTCTGTCTGTGCCTATTGTCTGTCTGTCTGCCTGTATTACTGTCTGTCTGTGCCTGTCTGTCTCTGCGTGATTGTCTAATTGTCTGCCTCAGTCCGCCTCTTCCTGACAGGCTTAATCTGTCAGTTTGTGTTCTTGTTTGTTAGTCTGTCTGTCTGTCTGCCCGTCTGTCTGCTGTCAGCCTGACATCCGTTTATCCTGACTGACTACCTCTCTGTCTATCTCTGTGTGCCGTTCACCCTTCCTCTTTGTCAAACCGTCTGTCTTTCTGCCTGCACCAGTCTGTCCTGTCTGCCTCTATATCTGTTCCTATCTGTTTGTTTTCCTTCCGCCTGCCCGCTTGTCTATCCTGTTTGTCAGTTCGTCTGTCTGTCTCTGTATCTCTCTGCCTGTCTCCAGATATAATTGATAGGAAGCACTTCTTAAGTTTGATGTTTTAACAAGATATCATGTGAAAGACGCCGCTGGCCATGTCATTCTTTCAGTGGTCTCTCGGGCTGGCCTCCTCCTCGTAATCTTCACTGTGGTCACCATCAGACTAGGCAGGCGATACATGGACAGAGCTGTCCTCCATTCATTTCAACTACTGAGGGCCGTGCCATAGACACTGACAGGAACTTTTCTCAAACTTTATCGGCATACTCACAGCAGTTTATCATCGCTTTTTGGAATATAATTGGCCACTACCATTAACTTGCTCTTCTTTTTCTTCCTCTTCTGCTTTTTTATACCTCCCTCTCTTTCTTCCTTTTTATCTCATGTATTTATTCATTCTCATTCGTTCTTGCTTTCTCTTCCTCTCTCATTTCTTCTTCTTTCTTTTTTTTTATATCCTTCTTTCCATATTTCTCCATCAACTCCTCTCCCCTCCCCCCCCCCTTTCGTCCTCCTCCCGCCTTGCATAGATGATAGAGTTTGCGTTTCACCACCTCTCAGTTCCACCTCTCCCCTGTCCTGTCAGTCAAGCCTTTCTGTCACATTCAGTGCTATAGCCAGGAACCGGCCATGTCTGTTCTGTGGACTCGGTTGACAAGTCAAGTGTTCGTGGAGCCGAGAGACTAGGAGGACAGTGGGTCACTGTGTTCCTCAGAGTTCTGTGGTCCTACATCAATCAACCTATCACCGGCACTGCACTGGCCTGTACACCTGTGTAGTTCAACACTAGACTGGGGTGCAAATCGATACTGAGAATGTGCACACGCATGTCTGTCAGATTTATCTGTATTTTGTCAAATGTCATCATATCTATTTGCTGGCATAAATGTCAATACTTGCCCAACGTATGACCAAACGTCTTATCACTGCAAACACTGTTTAAAAAAGGAAAGAAAAAAGTGGCTAATTGATTTCCTATTTCCCGTTCAACATAATAGAGAACATAGTACAGTTTTGAGAGAATACAGTAACGCATTATGTTGTCTTTTACTATTGTGAAAACTTATATTGGACTTGTTGCGGAACTGGACACAACTAAACTGGTGGAAAACGAATTCTATTTTGATACACTAGAATGCTTGTGAGAACATGCACTGCATGATAGAGATAAAGATCTGTCTGTCTGATGTTATCTCCGTGTCGAATGCCATTATGTTGTCTGTTTGCTGGCGTAAATGTCGCTGTCTGTCTGACAGTCGTCTTCTGTTTCTCTCATTCAATCATCAGGAGAATATTCGCTTCGATGATAGTTATCGGAACGTAACATTTGTCCTATCGAAATTGCACTTTTGCACTTGACAAGACTCTTTTTCCGTGAAAATTGTCTCGAGAATATCGAAATTGAGGCTTTGTCATCTCTGTTTAGCACGTAGTCAAGAAAATACAGTCTTTAAACTGATGTTTTTTGTTATCTGTTTGAAAAATGGAGAAATAATTAAACTGTTGTGAAAAGGCGTTCTCTCAAAGTCTAATACCATAGAGTTATTCCTTTGTATGATCACCGTGAAAATAACCACTCCAGGAAAGATAAAGTCATTGAGGATGTTGATTATTTGCTCAGCCGAAGTTGTACAGATCATATTTCCGTTAACTTTTCTACATCCTCATTTTATATGTGTGTGTGTATGTCATATGTGTGTGTGTGTGTGTGTGTGTGTGTGTGTGTGTGTGTGTGTGTGTGTGTGTGAATTTAGTAAGTTCATTCAGGTGTTCCGAAAAGGCCACTGTTCTCTTCATCAGATACTCATAACCAACTTGCTGGTCCGAAATAAAAATGGAGAGAAGAAGATGAAGAAGGAAGAAAGAAAGGAAGAGGAAGGAAAAGAGGAAACTGTCTTTGTCCCAAATGCGTGGCAGTGTGAGGGGGACAAGTTGCTCTTGAAAAGCATTGTGTAAGATCGAGGTCAAGACGGTTTCAGTCAAGGATAATGTTATAATCGGTTTTCTGTTTTACTGTCAGGTCCCCTGAGTCGCCCATCAAAGCCACTGTGTGTGTGTGTGTGTGTCATCTTCCTCTGACTGGCATTTCCTTCTTTTCTTCTTTCTTGTTTGAATGTGTCTTTTTTTCAGTCGCCCACGTTTCTGCCTGTGTCTGTCTGTTCTTTTGTCTGTCTGTCAGTCTGTCACTCTTCTTTTCAAGCTCTATCTCCATCTTTCTCTCTACCATCCAAATCCATTCAGACACAATCTGTCCATCCGTCAGACTGACAGAGTGTCCATCTATCTGATAGTCTGTCTATCTAATCACTTGTGCCGCAGTCTGCGTGCTAACCTTTCTGTCTGTGGCCCAACTGTCTGTCTGTGTCTCTCCTGTCTGTTTGCCTGTCCATCTATCTGTCCATCTGACTGTCAGTTTGTCCGCCTGCCTGTCTGTCTGTCTGACCACTTGTCCGTCCTTTTATATGTCAGCCTATCTGTCTGTCGGCCACCTGTCTGTCTGTCTGCCCGTCTGACTGTCAGTTTGTCCGCCTGCCTGTCTGTCTATCTGACCACTTGTCCGTTATTTATATGCTAGCCTATCTATCGACCCACCTATTTGTCTGCCTGCCTGTCGGCCCAGCTGTCTGTATGTCCACCTGGCTGTCAGTTTGTTCGCTTGTCTTTCTGTCTGTCTGACCACTTATCCCTCCATCTACATACCAGCCTATCTGTTTATCTGTCTGTCTGTCTGTCTGTCTATCAGTCTGCCTGCCAAGCTGTTTGCCATTCCTTTCCCTCCTCAGACTGTGTTTTCATCACGCCAGTCCATTCAGACACAGAGAGCAAGGAATACCGTACAGCTGGACAGAATTCTCTACCTGCTCTCCCAATGTTGTGTTTTTTCTGTCCCCTCTTGTGTGATGTCCTTGTTATCTTTGTCGTCTGATCTGCTTAGATGGTGGGCACTCGAGGCACATCTTTCGTGTTTGATACCAAGGCAAACAGGGAATAGCTCAGACACTGACAGCCAGGCTGTTTGAGTGGAAGGTACGCTACGCCACTGTCTGTATAGAATCGGTAGAACTTGCAGGCATTGTCACTGAAATATATGGAGAATCTTTAAGTTTGGTGAACACAGTCGAACACCACATAGCATTGCAATTTTCTACAACTGTTATAGAGGTAGGTGTGTCGAAGTCGAAGTATATGTGAGATTGGGAGGGAAGGGATGGGGTTGAACGGACAGACAGGCAGACACATAGGTTGGCACTTAGGTAAACAGACAGAACAGACATACAGACAGACGGGTTGGTAGACAGATAGGGTGGCATTTAGAAGAGGGGCAAGTGGTCAGATAGACAGACAGGCAGGCGGACAAATTGACAAGTCAGATAGGCAGACAGACGGACAGCCTTACCTGGCACTAGGATATACAGGCAGTAGCTCAGTGTTGACGACCAGTCCGTTTGACTGTAAGCCCCTGCCTGTATGACGTCGGTAGTACAGAAACTAGGGAAGAGCCTGGAAAACCGAAACTCTAGTACAGCAGAGGGCCAGGTGAAATTGCAAGTTTCAGCAACTGTGATAGGACAAAATGTGGACGTATTCATTCTTATGTCGAAGTCATATCACAGCCTGTGGTGATAGGGAATGGACGGACAAACAGAGAAACAAAACAGGTAGACAGACAGAGAGGGGGATAGAGAGACAGACAGACAAGCAGACAGATAAACAGATGTCCAAGCAGACAAACAAAACAGACAGACAAACATGCCTGACACCAAGACAAACAGGCAGTAGCTCAGCTCTGACAGCCAGACAGCTCACCGGTACCGAGACCAGTAGCACGACATTGTCGTAGGGAATAAACTGAAACCCACACAAGCCAGTAGAGCGCGGGATGATTTCGCAATCCATCATAACAGTAACTGCCATAGAGCGAAATGTAATACCTGTGTGACTGTATTAACTTCTAGCATATTTTATTGTATTCTTAGCATGGTGTAGGGCGGAGGTGAAGGGGTTTGGGGAAGGGGGTTACATTATGATTTGTGGATTTGTTGATATAATTTTCCGTCCTCCGGCCCTCCAGAATGAGGTAAAAGTAAAAGTTGCCTAGATATTGTGCAGGTTGTGCGGACTCTAAGTCATAATAATTGTCATCAGATATGGGCAGGAGGGGGGGGGGGGGGGGGGGAGAGATTACGTTCTATATACGTCTTTCAACCTCCAGGTGGAGGTTATTTCGATGGGAGGAAGGGGATGGGGAATGTTGAAGTAAGTTGATTATAAGAGGGTTCACTGTTGTCTGTAGCGGGGAAAGCCCGGGGGGAGGGAAGGTGGTGGGGTTAGGGTTAGGGCAAGGAGCTTAGGTTAGGGTTAGGGAGGGGCTACCTCTAAACATGAAGTTTTATGACGTACATGGAAATAATATGAGGTTTCAGGCTAATCATGAATCGTGGAGACAGGATATTCAGAGTAATTTCATCTTTCTGTCAGTCACTAGAAATGAGACCATAGTTGTTGTTGTTTTCAGCGACAAATCCCGAACCAGGTTTATCCCGATCACTTAATGATCCATACAAACAAGAACAACAAAAAAAAAAAAAATCAACAACCGCTACAAAACAGTAATAGCAACAACGGCAAATTTGAGTAACTTTCATGGACTCTATGTTTACGATTACTCCTTTTTTTTATATATATAGTTTGACACATCGTATCGGACAATAGCCTTGCTGAATTTGGCCCACTACCGCCGTCTTAGTATTTCCAAAATGGATGTATACGTTGAACTGCCCACAACAGGAATCTTCCTGTATTCCCAGCACGTACTCGTGGTAACATCGTGGACTGGTCCTGTCACTGACATCCGTGACTGACACAGGCAGTACTTATAGACACCAGGACTATCATCCCAGATAATGCCAGTACAAATATCAGAAATCACCCGGACCCTCTTGAATTTCGCATCTTTTTTTTTTTTTTTGATAGTTTCCCTATGATAGAGGTCACCGTTTAAGTCAATGAGAAACAACAGTTTAGGCACACGACATAATATTGTATCTTGGTGATCAAATGATTGACACATGAAACGATTCATATCCCTTTAGTTAATGCTGTTGTCTCGTGGTTGTAGTCTGTTGGTGACAGTCACCCTGTGGCAGCTATAAACCGACAGACTTCAGACAGTGAATGAGGTGCTATACACGTTTTGGTAGTCACAGAGTTAATCATAGGACGTTTCATATCATATTTTATACCATGTTATTGCTTTTGTCTAGTGGCCATATTCTCTCCTAGAAATTATACTGAAACCATAAACCAACACATTTCAGATAGTTAATGAAGCATAGCAGCATAGCGTGTAGCCAGAATGAGCTGGGGCAAATGGGAGAAGGGGGGGTCAGAGGAGACGATTAGTATTTTATAGCCTCATTGTATTTTGCTGTGTCCGTGAGAAGCCATAACGCTGACATCGTTTCGATCCATGACAGCCAAAGTGCCTTAAGTAGCAGTTTCAAGAAAAGCGACTGAAGGCAATGTCAGTATTAAGGGTCAGGTCAGTTTTCACAGAAGAATGTGTCATCTCCATGCAATGATGGTGCTTCAAGATTCTCCTAAAAAGAAAACCAGTTTATTTTACTGGTAGGCCTAATACTATATGCCAATTATCAGACAGTGCACAGAAAGCCGACTTTTTCAGCTGTAATTTTCTCAAGGTAGCGGTAACAATAATTGAGACTAGTAGGCTTTCAAAGGTCAGATTGTTTGTTAGCGAAACTATTCACTAGATGAAAATGCAGTGTTGGAGTTTCGAGGGTACGCGGGCTTTGTAGGCCCTCAGACAGTTTTACGTTATGAAAGGAGAGTCTGGATATGTATAGAACTTTCTATGAAGAATCAATTTACCCGTAACTCCCAACTATTTCAAGATGGCTAGGTATGTGAAGGAGCTTTCAGAATCATCGAATCGAGTCAGTGCACTCGGCTTACGCTCAGTGGAACTTGTACTGATTTGTTCCCAACTTTACAAACAACAAAAGGCAAGAGAAGAAGCCAACGAGACCCACTGTATGATGAACGCCAAGGAAAGTTGACTTGGCCTTCAGCGGGGCCACCAAAAAGTCAGTCATTAACTTCTACTTTCCCCGCCCGTCAACCTTTGTTGCCTTGCCTTTTGCTAATGGATCAATACGAGACCGGCACCAATAATTGATAGGAAATCAATGTTTCGATCTCCCAGCCGGCTTGTAGCCATCTTTCGGACTGGAGTGAAATTCATTGGAAAGCTGTGAAGGTTTAGAAATCAAGAAGTAATGAAGGTGATAGAGTCAGTGCTTAGATGGGCTTTATGGCATGTCAGACGTGAATAACGAGTCATAGCAGGGAGATGTATAGTGTTGCATGGGTGATGAATGAACGCATAGCCATTTAACATCCAGGTATAATGAGCGGCTGTGTAAAAGTGGAAATCTTTCACATGTAGAGTGCACCATCTTTTCATATACACTTATGTCGAGACGCTAATAAAAGAGTAATGGAATTTACAATTACCTCCGAGTAGCTAGTGGGACAAATAAGGGATGAGATATTAGAAATGAAGGAATGCTATTAATCTTTCCGTCATCGTCTGTCTGTCTGTCTTTTGTCTGTCCGTCTGTGTGTATGTCAGTCTCACTGTCTGCCGTCGGTCCATCTCTGTCTGTCTGTCTATTTTTTTTTTTAACTTGAAATAATTTGTGAGGGAGAGGAGTGGGATGGAGAGAGGGGAGGGCGGGAGAGAATGCCAGAGTAATGGTCGTCAGAACTGGTAGTCCTATGATAAGTTTAAAAACAGTGGCTTATTTTCTTATCAAAGAGCAACTCAGAAGTTTTGATGCCAGTTGTATGTCAAATGAATGGGGCCATCACGACTTTTTAAAATGTCCTTGATATTTTTTGCAGAAATACTCCTCTTTTTTGAAAATATCCCGCGTCTTATAACTTTAAGCAAATCGTTTTGTATATTTACCTGTATGACAGCAGAGTTGAACACGACCAGATCCAGTCTCTTGCAAGGTTAGAGATGTCAAGAGACATTCTACCAGATTAATTAACCCTGTTAGGCCCGTGATGTCCATGTAAATTGCCATCGGTCACGCTCCTGTAGCGTCATCCCTGGTACGTCTTCATTTGGAATGCAAACTGATACGACTGACTGGCTGAGACCAGTGCTACTGTACAACGACAGGGGGATATTTAAACTGGGTTGAAAAAGACTTTTGGTCAGAATATGTTAGTATGGTCTGGCCCTCAGTGCCCGTTCCTTTGGCTGCCTCTCACCTGTCCCTTGGTCCGCCTAACAACAGGAGTACAGATTATGTCCTAAGCATATCAGTAATTAAATTGTGGGCATTACATTCATTGTAAGAACATGACAGGTACTACATCAGCCGCTCAAGAGAAGATACATCATGCGAAAGGATAACATAACATTAGATAAGATACAGGATTGGATAAGAAAAGATCTGATATATCTCAAGTTATTAAACAATACGAAATTTTAAAGTAAGAACATAATACCCACCACGACGGGGGCTCACGGTAGGACAAATAAAGATAAGACAAGATGAGATCAGATCAGATTCTGTAAGACAAGACAAGACAACACACGTACTCAAAGTAATAACCGTGTAAATGTACCCACCGTGTTAGACACAATATAGCCGTTATCGTGCTGATGTGCCGTTAGACTCCAACACAAACAAACAACTCAAAGTAATAAGACGGGGTAAGAAATGTTTTTTTTTTTTTTTTTAACCATAGCGAGGCAGATTATGAAACTTTTCTTCTCGCTTGATATAATCGTTCATTTTCCCCCCACACGGATTGACCTCCTGCAGAAATATATCGTTCTGTTGTCGTACATTTAAATCCTGCGTTCTTCACAAATAGGCCAAATTGTTTTGAAAAAATATTTGTCCATAGTGGGAGGCTACACAGTAAAGTTATATAGGACAACACATAAAGTGCAAAACGTTGGGCCTTTTGTTGATGTTGTTTGTATTCGGTGTTTGCTGTTTTGTATTGTTTTGTGTGTGTGTGTTGGTTAGCTGGGATGTTAAGTGAGAAAGTTGAGGTAAGATAAACTTGACGTGAATTTGAATACTCTATTCCTCCACTTAAATTTAAGGAACTTCTGATGCTCTTCTGCGATTGGAACACTGTATGTAATAAGCGGAGACTAAATCAATGCATGTCATAAAACAGCCAGGGGTTAGCAACATTATGGCTGATTTTTAAAGGTTTCATTTTGAACTTTTGGTTGATTAAATTTTGATTCAATTTTGTTCAAGTTGAGAATGAGCCGAAAGGTCCCATCTTTTACTCCGATCATTGCACTGGTTACCTATAAAAGCCAGAATTGAATACAAGGTAGCAACTTTCTGTTTTCGCGTTC
>JBCEWB010048028.1:1587-14298 GCA_039654565.1 Peronia peronii | reverse complement strand
CCCCCTCCCCCCCCCCTTTCTTTAATAAAGGAATGTGGTTTAAAAGATTATTTTTGTTCTTACTTTTATAGAATTAAATGAAACCCATAACCATGCAAATAGCGATGTTTATTTCCAACTGACACTAATTTTTTTTTTTTTTTTTAATCTGGAATGGTCTGTTATAAGGAAGAATCAGTCAGGAGCGAAGTGGAAACACCCCTGTCAACGTGCGAGACGGAATAGCTGATCGTGGTTTGAGTTCATGCTAGATCTAATTCCTGCAGGGAGCGTTGAGCAGACGGTACTGAATTTCAGTCTAGTTCAGAAAACGTCTCTGAAATTACTGAGCGCCTAGTGTTCGGGTCGAACTTCCGTCTGCACTCAAGGAGTGCTAACAATGTGTGCATACCCCAGTGACATAAGCATATAGCAACTAACAAAAATAAAATATTATTATATTCAATTATATTCTTCTGTTACGGATGCGACCTTGCCACTGATTATATCATATAGAAAAGTTCCATCTTCGCCGTATGCGACCGTAGTTTTCAACTGTTGTCCGGTTTGATTTATTGCCTTTTGTTGTTGTTTTTGCGGTGGCTATTAGTGTTTGTCTTGTTTTTACCCAAGCCACAGAAAAATCAATCGTTCTATGTTAAGGACAGGACATGGGAAGCGCATGGGAGTTGTTGGACTGATGTGGAACAAAGATAGGCCATTATGTGACTGAAAGTGTTTGACATGATGAGGGTATTGACCGAGGAGGGGAGGGGAGGGAGAGACGTGGTGTGTGTGAGAGAGAGGAGAGAGAAAGGGAGAGGACGCAGGAGGGTCTGTAAATTTAATGGTGTTTGGTGAGAACAAGGGGGGAGAATGGGCGAGGTGGGGATCCAGCAAAACAATTATGATAGTCTGTCCCTGTCACAGATAATGCATTTCTACATGTCCCTGTCACAGATAATGCATTTCTTCATCACGTCTGCATGCCCTCATCCTCACCAACCCTCACCTTCTGGCTTCTGGAGATTGCGCCATCTTCATGAGTCGAAATAAAAGAAGTAGTTTTGGATAGGTATCCAATGGCTGACAGGAGTGAAAAAGAAGGCATGAATAAAATAGAGAAAATACCATGCAACGTTCTTTGACAGTCCTCGTCAGATCTCACAACTTCAAAGATAAACCGGATTATAATTTCTTTTCTTCGTCTTTGCTCACAATGATATCAAATAATGGTGATGGTGCTGAAATCTTATAACAATCAAAAACAGAAATATTACAGAAATTACTTTTTAGTTCTTTGCTTGTTACAGTTTTGTGTTTGTATACTTGTTTACTTGTTTGTTTGTAAGGTAAATTTCTTTTCTTCAAAATATAGATTTTTTTTTCTCAAACGAGCATGTTACCTCATTAGCATCTAGCTAATAAGACGTGTTTATTGTAAAGTGGATGGATATGCCAACTGACCTTTCCAGGGCAAAGAGTCCAGTAGTGTGTATAGATGAATACCACAACAGAGATGCAGAAAGCGGAGACGTAGCGACAAGTAATACTGATGTATAGACGCGTTTATGACTTGGGGATAAACTGGTGTTGGCCTTACGCTGTGGAGGCTGCCGCCGATCGATGATCTCTCCCTTTCCTTCAGAGAGTATGATGTATGACCATTGCTGCTGCTATCATTATTGTTGTTATGGACGTAGACGACGCTATTGTTCTTGCCTTATTCATGACAGGCCTAAGACTACATTCTAGGTCAATGGAAAGAGTATCTCATTGGAATGAAAGACAAACTGGTTTACAGAACAGCATGAGAATTTATAAATTTGCTTTATTTTTTCACCCTGGGTTTAACTTAGGTGAATTTAGAGGCACTTTTATCGTTAATTCCTTTAACATAAATGCTTTACCAAAACCTTTGGTTTTGTAAAGTCCTCCCCCATTGTAGACAAACAGGATTTTCATCAAGAATTCAATGTAACGTCAGTGTGTGCAGCATCCAACACTCCGAGAAATTTTTCAGCTCATATTATTGATTTTATATAAAGCTTACTTCCAGGCTCTGCCTCCACCCGGTGGTCAACAACGTACATGTATTATTGAAACATCGTTTGATGTAATCATGATACAGGTTATTCTGAAATTCGTGCCACTTTATCAAATAAACGTGCTGCAGTGAGGAATGGTTTTTGCTTCTCTTTGAGACAAAGAAATTCCACTGAAAACCCAGATCTGTGTTCAACTAAACAACCACTCCCCCCTCTCCGTTTCCCTGTTTCCCCAAAGGGTAATATTAGCTGCTAATTGTCACCAAATGTAGTCAATGGAGATAAACTTTAAGATCTTGAGTTAATTTCAAAGGGTGCCTTTGCTTTCATTTCAGACTGGCATTTTGAATTTTGAAATCTTAATGTAGGTTTTTGTTTAAGGGAGGAGGAGAAGGTGTGGGATGATCACTTTCATGACTGGATCAACAAGCTAGTCTGCCCATTGAGTGAGTTACAGGCTTAGTCGCCGCCTGGCTCAATGGCTGATGCTGCTCACGTTACTCATGTTTTGAACTTATGCTAGTCGTTTCACGGCCTCAGAGGAATTTTTCCAATGTGATTTATCGTTCAAAATTAAACTGCTTCATTGATAATTATCAACACTATTTTTACTTGGCTGTCAAACAGAACAAAATGTAAAACAACTACATACCATGGCTATAAAATATTAAAGATCCATTAACTGAGGATTTTTAGGAAACGAAAAAGCGCGCAACCAAGGACACCTCTTCGACTTTAAAGATAATCATTGTTTTTGGGGTCTCTCCCACCAATTCTAGACTGTCACAAGTAAACCATTTCTAAAAGACTTAGGCCAAGACAGTACTGTCTTGAAAAACCAATGAGCAGTTGCCAGCCCTCCAGTCTTGACGTAATCTTATCTATCAACGAGGATATTGAACAGGCTCCTCCAAAATAATAACAATATTTCTTAATATGGTAATCATAATCAAATTTCATGAAAGTCATGAAAGTTCATCTAATATGGCATAGCGCAATCGATATATTAGCACCGAAATGGTTAGACAAAAACGTTAGAGTTTTGATGCAAGGGACAATGGAGGCAGGAGAATTCCGTTACACAGGGTGTGAGCAATATTACATTCCAGTTTCCACGTGCTGAGCTATCGCGTGACAG
Organism: Peronia peronii; assembly: GCA_039654565.1. Classification (NCBI taxonomy): domain Eukaryota; kingdom Metazoa; phylum Mollusca; class Gastropoda; order Systellommatophora; family Onchidiidae; genus Peronia; species Peronia peronii. Next base: position 11,133 of record JBCEWB010048028.1, on the reverse strand, counting down.
GGGGCTTTGGGTCTCTCTAGTCTCATCCATTTTACATGAGACTGGGGACAGGCCTATATTTACATTATGCCAAGCCCCTCTATTTTTCAAACCTACACCTTTGAAAGCCCATTTAGCCCCTCACGTTTTTTTTTTAGCCACAGAATATCTGTAACCTTTTCGGTCTAAAAGGATGACTAACGTTAGTGAAAGAGGAGAAGCTTAAGTCTAGATGTTGTTGGCGATAATTATTGTGACGGTCTAGAGATGGCGTTTTCAAAAATAAGGGCATGTGTGGATATGTAAGAACAAGAACAGTTTTCAATCATGATTTTCAATTTACTGTGATCAGATACGGAAAAATCTCACGAATCTCTTGGATAATTGAACAGACCATTGCTTCAGGCCCAGGAAACGTCATACATCCGTAAACACTTGTTTATAGAACTGAGTTTAAAGAAACGTAGTTAGTTACACTATCATGACTACCTGTACTTTTAAATAAATGGAACAAATTGGTCTCCATGATGATGTAAGCATACGACACAACTCACGTGAAATTCCAATAGATTTTTTTAAACTTCCCAGCAATGTTTTTTTTTTTTTCTGGACTATTTCATAATTCAAAAGAAACAAAATCACAGAACTGAATGACCAAGATACTGTTATACGAGTATTGCTTCATGATGCTTACAGTATGCTATAACCACAGTTAATTATTATACCATACAAACATAACAATACACATGCAAAAAACGCACTATTACCGTGAGGCTAAGGTAAATCAGCTTGCTACATATTCCCAGCTGAACCCCCACCCCCCACCCCCCACAGAAAAAAACCTCCAAATATATATTTCTATTGCATAAACAACATCAATGTCGGTGAAAGCAGAAAGATTGGTATTGACTGAATATAAACTTCAGTGTGAAAGTGGAGACTTCAGATACAACAACAGAAACAGATTAAACTTATTCAGAAAACCTGAGGAGTTAGTGCAAAAATCAAGTAACAAAGAGAATGGTGAGGTCTGTGGGACGAACAAGACCAAATGAGAAAATGATGGAGCTGAGAGACAAGTTCCAGACCATTCCTTCCCGAAGCGAACAATCACTCTCACATCCAGGCGCTGGCCACAAAAGCCGCAGTATATGGGTCGCATTAGTTTATAATGTGGGAAGGGTAGAGAGGTCACACGAAAAAAGAAAAGAGGAGGAAGAGAGAACGAAGTTAGAGAACATGACTGGGAGAAATTGAGGAAAGACGAATTAGACATTCTTCTAGTTCGGACAGCACGCGCCGGCTTTGGAGCCCCCAGCTTGGAACGACAAAGCTGTAAATGAAAAAATCAATCGGAGTATCGATGTTTCAGCCAATGGAAGGCGTCATCCTGCTTTGTATTCGAGGAATTTAGATATTCCATAACAAATACAGGAGATATCAGTGGATTTTCTGCTCAGGGGAAATATTCTGAGACAGTGTCGGATGGGGATTACTTTCTCTGAAACTAGAGGCAAAGACTTCGTATTTTTTTTAGCCCCCTGCCCCCTCCCGCCGCTCCTCAGATCCGCTTATAAGGGCCCAACAGAGATGTTCCAATGAGCCACCCTCATTCCTCAGTCCCCTCCTATTTCCAATTCTCCCCCCCCCCCCCCCACCCCCAACACCACCATATTATTTTTATCACCCCACTCATTTTTTTAATTGTTATTTACTTGCGATATTGTACTTGTTTGGAGAGAGAGAATCGGGGACACGACCCACTTGCTGAGATGAAATGATCACCAGCATATTTGTCCGTCACAAAGGGTGGTTGCTTTCATTTTTTGTGAGTTATAATGATGACCTATCTGTAGGTGACATGCTGAAGTCAGACTTGATGTCTGACTTCCAGATTTGACTAGCCATCGGTTAGATAAGCCAAATTACAGTCCGTTCAGAAAAAAAAAGGCTACCCGTGTCAATTTTTTGGCAAATTGTCAAATTGTAGTACTGATTTATTCTTTAGCATGAGCTTTACTAGGATTAGCTTTGATTTTTTTCAAATCAGTGTGAGAACTCAAATTTTCAATCAGTTTTGAAGCCAGGATACTGTTAAGAATCAGGGCTATGGCTAGAGTCCCCATGCCAGGAGAATCATCAGTCTACAGTTCTCAACAAGACAGATATTGCTTTTGTTTAAATTCATCATGAGTTCAGCGGTGGGAGGGGGAGGGGAAGTTAGAGGGGATGTTAGCATCAAATTGTATGATGTAGATCTGGAACAAACATAATCGAAAACAGTTTCGATTTTACCCGAGAAAAGAAATTTGAATATTGGTTGTAAAAATTAAGAGTTATGTGTCAAGTTCTCTTGAACTGAGATCAACAGCTAGTGAGATACTGCTCTATCACAGGTGATTTACAAAACAATTAATTTTTGCTTCTTTGTCAGTAAAGCGAATGTGTGCAGGCTCGAAATAAATCACGCATAAAACAGAAGACAGGAAGGCACTGTGCTCGTTTTTTGGCTACTACTTTGGGGTGGAAAGGATATTAGAAATATATGCCCAGATTCATTACCTTCCCACTGGTTCATACATCCAACGAGATCAAGGAGGGTGAAAAATGTCTTCGGAAAACCCTTGCTAAGAAAAATGCAAATTTTATTTAGTGTTTGGTTCCTGACCACACACACATATATATAAATGAATAAATGAATTATATAAAAAATAACTAAATAAATAAAATATATAAATAAATAAAAAAATATATTATTTATATAGGCCTTTTCTGCGTGTAAATCCGATATGTCAAGGCCACGAAGGAATGTAAAAGTTGTAGTGTCATTCGACAGTGACAAGGCCATTATTTTTTTTCTCTTAGTGACAGACGCTGATCAGATGTTGGCCACATAGATAGTCCTATAACACGATTAAAAACAATATTATGCGAAGAAAATGATGACGTTCAGTGTCAGAAGAAGTTTATTTATTAATTCAAACAACATGTTTATGTCCTCATCGAAAAGCAAAGCATAGAGAGCTCTCGAAGCTACAAGGTGAAGTCCGTACAACGTGGTACTGTTTACAAACTTTTGTACCCCTTTTCACTCGAAAGTCGTGCTTTGTATTCATACGCACTCGGGACCACGAGAAAGAGCGGAAAAAGACGAAAACAACGGTATGCAGCAAGCTAGGGTTCTTCTACCGTAATGTATGGAGAAAACCTCCGCAAAGTACATTTTGCCCTATATCTCGAAAGTTGTACCAGCGACATGAGCCCCTTTTTCTCAGGCCGCCTCACACATGCACACACACGCACACACACACACACACATATATATATATATTAGTGTGGTTTTGTGCTGGTTTTCATTTCGTGGCGACACGTATGAAGAACAGAGGATGTCATTAATTGTCCTGTCATCGGCTATGTGATGTGGTGCCCACATTGATAGAGCGAGAATATAAGTACATATAGTTTGTTGTTGGTGCTGAAATAAGACGCGTGATCGGATAGTAACGGCTGAATACAAAACGTCACAGTAGGCAAATAAATTCAGTGTGGTAAATGTAACGAATCATGATTATACATGTTGGGTCCACGCGAGTGTGTGTTGTGAGCGATGTTTAGCGGATCGTAATTGTATATACTGGGCCCATGCAAGTATGTGTTGTGAGTGTCCGTATGCTGGCCCGTGGAGATACTGGGTCACCGAACGTGTCTGAGATACTCTCTAAGCATTTTGTACGGGATGGTTTTTAGTCAGACCTTGTGTGCGTAGTACGTCACGTGTGCGCACTACGTCATGGTTTTGTGTGTGGCAGTAATTGTTGTGATGACTGGTATGTTCGAGGGAGTTCGAGATGCGCACTATGTCACGGTTTTATAGGTGGCGACAGTAGTACTGAGAACTTGCAGGTTCGAGAGAGTTCAAGACGAGCGGGTGTCTATATAAGGGCTCAGCCGGAGAGGACGAGGAGAAAGTGCAATGCAGTGAGTGCCATATGCATCGGAGTTAGACAGCTGCCCTGAAGTTTGTATTGTTTCCAAGCACCTCCAATAAATTCTGCATCTTTTTGACGTCGAGGATTCCTGTTCTTATTTCTCCGTTCTTGTGTGCGTCTCGTCGCATTCACCGCCTGATTACCACTTACAACGTCACAACTAACACCTATTCACATTCAAAGTTCGTGACAGTAAACATCTCTGTTACGCGGATGCTAACCGTAATCTGGCAGGAAGAAAACAAAAAGTACCACTAGAGTGGAGGAAGAAACTGAAAGCTTCCCTTCCTCCCACACCATTTTTCCCTCTTTCCTTTCTCCTGAACTTGATCAGAATCTCCAAGTGTGCAAGCAGTCGTTCACTCCCGACATCATTCCCTATTCCCTGTCCCTCCATCCACCATCCTCGCACACAGACATGTTGTATTGGTTTTTTTTGTGGGGGGGGGGGGGGGGGGGGGGGGGGGGGGGGGGGGGGGGGGGGGGGCGTTGGTTTTTTTTCCCCCCCCCCCCCCCCCCCCCCCGCCTTTTTTCTTTCTTTATAAGCCTTAAATTCTTCGGCCTATGTGTTTATTTCCATTCTATCCTTTTCCTTTTCTCTGCAATTTCACACTCTTTTGAACATAATCTACAAATTCGTTATGTCGAGTGTGTTAAAATTTGATAGTTCTATATTATATTATTATATTCTCTGAGTTTTGGGTAGTTGAGTGCTCATCATATTTTGTTGTAATACTTTTATATCTACTCCTTGAAACACAAAAATTAACGTCATTTGGTCAGTTTTATTTCTCAATACTCTATATAATCCAGCTGCATCCTTGTGTTTCTCATAAATTATCGGCCACTTTTGGAAAAAGAAAATTCAAAAGCAATGGAAAATTATCAATTGTGCGAGGACAACAATTAAAAAAAAAAGTCATGACGAGGAATGAGAAGACGATTTTTGTCAGAGTCTGACAATTTCAGTCAGCAATTTCAGCAATGGCTGGGAATCGCCTGTATTATGTGGAGAGCAGGCAATTCGAGTTATATAAATCATTTATCATACACTAAATGTTGTTTGTGGCGTCAGGGTGATGCAAAGAAACGTTTACCGAACTGTGACAGTTGTTGCATGCCGGAGATAAGAAAGACTGGCACAAAACAATGGAATTTGACGAAAGCACTGTGTGAAAACATCAAAGACGGTCCCAGAAAAGTGATAGATACCGTTGAGAATCTGCCTTTTGCATGTAATAAGTGCTCTTCATGGGGATGTTGTGTCCTACTTTGCCATGTCATAAAGATTTGAGTCATCTCACATCCCTTTCAATCCTTTCTCCATCTCTCATGCCTTTCCTCTTAAGAAGGAGACCACAGAAGCACTTGCTATCATCCCTCTCTTACAGGTTGTTGTACATTCTCTCTAGTATGATCTGTAGCAGGACTGTCTCTAATCCAAAGCTAAGACTATTAATGATGCTCTGTTACGAAGAAACGGAGCATTGATTTTCGTAGCATTACAAGTGTTCCAATCATGGATAAAAGAAATCGATAGAAGGCGTCTTTTTTGTCATACATCTAGTCGTGATGATACCTATAGAATGGAAAAATGATTGAACATGTTCTCCAGCACTTCTAGATTAGAGGAAATTGGTTCAGAGAAAATGAGTTTTGAGAGATGTTTCTTGCGGGACCCGAAAATGGGTAACTGAAAGCCTAGTTCAAGAGAAAATACATCCGAAGGAACTACAATTATCATACTCTTCAGAGCTTTATGTGATACTTAATCACTGATATTTCACCTCAAAACATCACGAAAGCGAGATGATGTTTATGTGAAAGCTTGATCTTCCACTGCACTTATGCAGCTCGCTGTGCTATTACTTAAATTCTTGAACACACACTGTCTTTTTCACCATGTTTCAATGTAACGTGAGTTATGGCTGACTCACAGTTTGATGTACAGACATATTACGTGCATACCGATGATCATAATGAGGCCTCTCTTCAGTGAATAAAACTATGGGTGTGAATATTAGTAAAAGTCATATAATCGGTCGGTTTTTTTTATTAGCTCTCATTTCAGTCGACACTTTGTCGCAAGACAGGAAGAGGGAAAATAAACAACAACAATATGAGAGAGAAAGAGAGAGGGGAGAGAGAGGAGACAGCCAGTGGAGAAGAGACAGGGAGAGTTATGTGGAGAAAGGGTTTAAGCATTGTATCGATATTCACATCACCTCGCTCTACGATCACGCCATGATGATGTGGAAATAGTTCTGGCAAAACCCCATCACCAAATCATGGATTTTTCCGCCAGTCCCCCGCAATTTTCGGACTGCTCCACAGGGACCCTATCTCCCGATATGCACCGTAACCTCCAGTTCCCCAGTGTTGGGACTGTGGGCTTTGGCCGTATGCAGACCTGGGCCGTTAGAACTGTTTACCCCATTACTGGTGAATTGTCGCTATTTACCCATGGTGCTCACGAATTGGACACGCGTGCCAATCTTTGATGGCACTAAAACTCACCGCGTTGGACACGAGTACAAGATTGAAACCTAGTTATCCAGGTCGCTAGGACGCTATGAAAATCCTCTGTACATATTCGCCCATCGTTCGGTATTGGATTTTTGAAAAGAAAAAAAGAGTCTTTTCCCCCTATCCTTTGAGACAAATTCATTCTGCAGTGTCGTAGAAAAATCATTTTAAAAAAAGCTACCACTATATTATGATGACAAATACATACATAAGCAAAGAGACCAATTAATTGAGCCTGGATCTCAAACGAAAAACAGTGTATCCCCTTTTGCTGTTCTACACCCACATGAAGATTCCATATGGTTGAAACACAACAGTTTGTCCATGATTGAGCTAATGTTTATTTATATTTGTTTAATGTAAACATGGGGACAATACGATTATCATCATTATTTTGGTGTCCTCCTGTATGGCCATTGGCTGTGGTGGTTCTCCAAAATCCACATATTCTTCCTGATTATCCCCCACGTTGCCTATCAAATTCTCTTTTTCCAATAAACTGCAGTTGTCTGAACATAATTGGGGAAAGTGGCTTAGAAGGTGAGCAGGATGAATAGCAGAAGTAAAACTATTACTCTATGAAAAAAAAAGACCAGTCATCCTGGTCGATATTATTGAATGGGTCGTCCCGCAGCTGCCCAGCAAAATGGTGACTGATCAGACTTTACTTCAATAGCAAACTCGCAATGCGTGAAATTATTGAAAATTCAGACATCAGACCGTTACAAAATAGTTACAAATGTATAATGCATATTATTATTCAGACATGCACTGATCCGAATCAGTCATCGACTTATGTCAGCTGAACATTAGCTGACAACAGCTGGTGACAACTGACAATGTGAATCATATTAAGAGACGAAATGAGGCTGGCATGTTTAGTGAATGTTCCGAGAAAAATGGCGGTCTTAAATAATTTTACACTTATCTTCTCTTCCATGCCGTCACTGGAGGTTTATCAAACTAATTGGCTGTGGGTCGACTTTTTCCCAGCTCCTCATTTGGTCAGTGAGAGTTGTGACATTTCATGGCACAGACACTTATTGATTTCCTGCCACATAATTTATCTCATTGCTATAATTTTGAAGCACCATTAACTACCCTTCAATACGTTTTTCTGAGCTCTTGGAATAATGCATTGAACAATAGGATCGAAACTAAACAAAACAAAACTGGTCTAACACTAAGTTGTATCGGCAGATACAAGACACACAGTGTAACATACAAGTAAATTTATTCACTTGTGTTATCAATTATCTGATATTTGGGATTAGCTTTTTTTTTAAATTCTGTTTGGTTTGGTCTATTCGATTTTGTTTTATTTTATTTTATTTTTATTTATTCACTTGTTTGTTTGTTTGTTTGTTGATGTTGTTGTTTTAAATTTTATTGGAATAGTTTGCCATTAATTTCTGCATAATATTGGATGAACAGAGGAAAATATTGATTTAGCATTTATGCTCCCTAATACTATATTTTTTATTCCACGAATTTTAAAAAATAAATTTAAAAAAAAAATAACCAATGAATCATGAATGATGACGATGGTGATAATGATGATGATTATGTAAAAAACGCGTTCCTGGCCATTTTTTTTCCTTTGTGCAATCGTCTGTTCACTTTTTTCTCTTCTCCGCCTCTTCTCGTCCCCACACAGTCCACAGCCAGTCGGTTGATTAAGTGAGCACTGAAGCAGGTGTGTGGGCCCGGCCGGCCGGTCGGCCTGAACAATGCCCATAAATGACTATTTACCAAACTGTAACAGACTCACTCCCCGTCCCTCTAGCCTGCTTAGGCCCTATGGGACTCACAATGGAAAGCTGCTACCAAAACGAGCCTTTGAGCTGGACCGCCAGTGAATTCCGCTTAGCTGCTTGCTGCAAGTGTAACGGTAAGCGGGCCTCCCGGGTAGGTCAATTCTGGAATTTGACCCTGGAGGTTCGTGCCAAAATATGCATAAGCAATTTTGTATGGGATATCATTAGTGCCGCCATCGGAGAAAGAAAGGGGAAAGGGGTAGATGATATTTCTATTGTCCTTTGTATTGTGGTGACGGTGGGTACGGTTATTGATGAATGAGGTTTGGACGGGACGTTTTGGAGAGGGACCATCGAGCCAGCTAGCATGCAAATAGTGGATTGAGATATGGCCAGAAGTACAAGAGAGAGAGAGAGAGAGTGAGAGAGAGAGAGAGAGAGAAAGAGAAAGAGAGAAGAAGACTAGGGGGAATCGGGTAATGCGACAGAGGGAAGAAGAGTCTGGAGTGATTCTGAAGTAGAGATTCGACAAGAACTTTGCAGTCCGTTGGCATAAGAGGATTGCTAAACACACACACACACACACACACACACACACACACACACACACACACACACACACAAAATACGATGTTGCTATTACAAGAGAGGTGGCGATGTATTCTATAGCATTTTGTCTCGTCATTGTACTAAGTACATCTGAGTTCTCCATAGTCTAAGAAAGACAACCATTGACTTGCCATCAGAAAACACTTGAATCAAAATTCGCAATCCATATATAGATTCTATACGACTTTCTATTCTATACCGAGAAAAAAGACACAAAATGTTGTGAAAAAACATTAAAAATATAGAGGGAGATCAGAAAGAAATATCTGACCTTTCTGTCCTGGAGCAGACAAACATGATCTTGAGACTACCGCAAGATAGCCTTACAGAAGATGAAACACACGGCCACACTGCTATAGTCATGTTTCAGCCGTTCAGATATCCTGATTTAGATCTTTCATCAGATTTTTCGCCTGAGAGGGTCAAAACGCTGTTTATGCTTGTTTATGAATGTGACTGGACAGAGAAATAAGGCAGAGTGAGAGAAGCAAAGAAAGTTGCGCTTATAAAAATGTCCAGACTATCAGTATTGAAAGAGGTTGTGGGGGAGCGCATATAATCTTCTTAGGCAAACATATAGTAGTGCACGTATTCCCACTTAGGCAAACTTATAGGAGTGCACGTATTCCCACTTAGGCAAACATATAGGAGTGCACGTATTCCCACTTAGGCAAACATATAGGAGT
>JBCEWB010048017.1:0-14298 GCA_039654565.1 Peronia peronii | reverse complement strand
GAGAGACGGGGGAGTGGGGGGGGGGGGGGGTGAACGGCTCTGCTATCTGTCCTGGATGACGTCAGAATGATGTGGTGGTCGGCCCACCTCGAACACCCGCACCGATTAGTCAGCCTATTTGCTTCTTCGTTTATTGGCGAGATCTAGCAGTGACTGAGCCAAGCGCTACAAATAGAACGTCATGACCAATACATCACACTGCCCAAGAGTTATACCCTCAGTATTCAAATCATTTGCACATCACTGGGGAAACCTTTTTACGGAACCCAAGAGCAAAAGGGGGGGGGGGGGGGGGAGGAAAATTCCAGAAAGGGCAGCTTAATAAAATTGTGACACAGCCAATAATATAATGGTTATTTAGAGCTTAATTTATTTATTTATTTATTTATTTATTGTTAGGTCTTTTTTCTTTTTATTGTGCGCTTTTGATGTCTGAAGAGGGGAATTAGGAATCTGGACGTCCAAAGTTTTGTGGATTCACCATGAAAATATCGATGTGTCCATTAATGTCATTCAAAGATCTGATAGTAATAGAAATGAAAAACAACAGCATAAAGAAGGAATGAATGAAGAGGAAGGAAGAAAGGGAGAGAAAGAAAAAGAAAGAGCAGAGAAAGCAAAAATGAAAAAAAAAATAGAATGAAAGCGAGAAAGCAAGAAAGAATGACCTAGGAAGACAGAGAGACAGGATAGCATGACAGTAAGAAAGCACAACAGAACGAAAGAGACATAGAAAGAAGGAAAGCGGTGAGGAAAGAATGAAAGAGTGAAAGTTGGAAAGAATGATAAAGCAAAGAAAAAAAAAAGAAAGTGAAAAAGAAAACAGGGACAGGCGAAAGATAGGGAAGAGAGGGGAGGGATGGTTCCAGGCTATCGATCCGTTTCTAACCTTTATTTAAGCCGTCCATTCAGACTGATGATCCAATATCTTTACGGCCTGAGCAAACACTCGATATCCTATCTGTCACAGCGAGAAATATTTTTCACGCAGTCTGAGTACTAGTGCTATCTGTCCTGAGCATCGACCTGGGCTACTAGCCAATTTCGTGCAGGTCGAGATTTTTTTAAAACCTAAAATGTGTCATCAAAAACTGTTAGAGATCTCATGTTTCTAGAATGATTTATGCCTGTTTAAAGACATGATAGTATTCTAAAATAGTTTGGCAAGATGCATTTTCCTAGAAAACTTCTGAGGAGTCAAAATAAAAAAAAAATAAAATGAATCGAAATTTTGAGTTGCCATCTTGTCTTACACTCATCATGGAACAAAAATTTTCCGTTGATTTTGTTTGAAAATAGTGAAAAGTTAAATTTAAATAAATGGGAGAATAATTAAACTTTCTTTAAAAAGGTGTTTTGTCAATGGGCGTGAGTCTAACCTTAAATGGCAGAATAACCGAAGTATTTTGCCACTGCACTGTATAGACCAGTAGTGCGTTATTTGAAGCCATCCGTGTAATGATCGAGTCTTTGGGCCAGTCGTTCCTTTGCCAACTCTAGGATTCACAGAACATGGCTGGAAGATTCTGGCATAATCGTGGGCGGAAAGAGGGAGGGAGGAGGAAAGAGGGAGAAGAGAGGAAACGAGGGATGGATGAGAAAGATGGGAGTGGAATCAGACCGTAGATGAAAAAAATTAATGTGTACGAAACCTTTATATTCCTAATCGGAGTAGAAGGGGGGGGGGGGTTGCCAGAGCTGGAAATGGAATCAGACCAGACCCTACATACAAAAAAATAAATCTGCTAAACAGTTCTGTTGCCTTAAGTTCTCTCGCTGAATTACAGCTGTAGTTCCATGTTTAAAAATACATCTCTAGTGTGAAGCGCACTTTTTAGCTTTTATTTCTTCAATTACAATGCTTGAGCTATAAGAGTCGAATCATATTCTAAAAAAGAGAAAAAGAACGTCTACAAAGCAGTTCTGTTGCCCTAAAAAGAACGTCTACAAAGCAGTTCTGTTGCCCTATATGCACCAACAAAATGTCCTTCACGGGAATTTAATTGTAGTCCCACTCCTAGAAATGCATTTTTAGTGAAGCACCCTATTTCTCTCTTATATCTTCGAGCACTCTACTTGAGAGATGGGAGTGGAATCAAATCCTAAATTTATACCAGAAGAAAAGAAAGCTTTCAGATAACAGTTCTGTTTCTATGCGGAGCAACAAAATGTCCCTCCGTGAACTAAAGTTGTAGTTCCACATTGGAACACAAAAATACACAATATTCAGTAAAGCGCACAATTTTTATTTCTCTGATTCTTTGAGCACAGGGTGAGAGAGATGGAAGAGGAAACAGACCAGGTCTGATAGAGGCAGAACACCACGTCTCAAAACAGAACTGTTGCTATAAACAGACCCATGAAATGCCCCTCCCCACCCCTCCTCTTTTTCTCTTCCCGCCCTTTATCTCTCCTACTCCAGTGAATTACATTGGCAATCCCACCGTGGGAAAAATACTCTCAGCGAAGCACTCCTTTTTTTTTATCTGTCTCCTCTAGCACGATGCTTCTATTGGTTTGTAGAGTGGAGGACTTCTTCACAGTTGTGAGTAAATGGTGTGGAGTTTTGTGGATTTCTCTTGAGATTGGCCATCTTTTTTGTTTCTCTTTCTCTCTCTCTCTCTCTGTGTCTGTCTGTCTGTCTGTCTCTCTCTCTCTCTCTCTCTCTCTCTCTCCCTCTCTCTCTGTTGAAAGTAGACTACAAGCACTGAAAGCTAGGTGAAATTTAGTGACAATTAATTTCTTGGCGTGGAGAATCAACATTTTTTTATTATCTCTTCCTGTTTTCTCATTATTAGCTGAAACCAGGCCGTGGCAGCTCAAAACATGCGTCACTGATAATGATAAAGATAATAATGAACTATATAAATGTACATAGATGATCATTCAAATTAAAACGGTTGTGAGTGTTCTTTTAAGTTCTCTGATGTGAAAGTTGAGATCACTCCACTGACTAGGAGCACTGACTGAAAAAGCTTGCTCCATCTTATACATGACTGTTTAGGAGCTGTGTGAAAAAAGTTATGTAACAGTAATCACTAACTCATGCTCTATGCATTGAAGACACTGAGGATAAATATTGTAAATAATTATAACAGAACAAAAATATAGCGTCTTTGGAATAGGAAAAAAAAGAAATATGAATATCAAGGGATGTAATTACATGACATTATGTACTAAAATCTTGAAAAAAAAAACTTCAAAGAACTGATCATATTTTTTCTCAATATTATGTCTTGCTTTGTGATTATTTGATATAGTAATTAATGAATATCTGTCTTTCCCTTGCTTAAATTTAGGAAGGATTAAAAACATAATCTGTAATTATTACCCTATTTAACGCACAAAAACATTGGATTAAGGACGTAATTTAATACAAAAACGACGAAGCGGACGCATCTTTGAATGTCCTATTGAACACAGCCAGGAGAAATGCTTGTAATTATCATTGTTTGTACAATGATAGCACTGTCACCTTTGCAGGACTTCTGACGTATTAATTACAGCCTAGCCAATGACGTCTCTCCTTTATCTGTTCTGGTTGTCTGGGGTTTTTTTTTGTTGTTTTTGTTTGTTTTTTGTTTGTTTGTTTGTTTGTTTGTTTTTGGTGTATTTTTGTTTTCAAACATGTTTGTTTATTGTCAGACCAAAAACAGTAAGTGTAACAAACGTGAACAAGCTATACGCCGGGTAAACTTTATTGGCTTTGACATCAAGGCAAGCTAATAACATTTCACACAGTTTTCTACATTGTTCGAAATCAATTAAATGAGTAAAGGCTTAGAAATACATGTGACTGAAAACCACAGCGAGTGGCTGTTGTATACGGAAATAGCCTTAAAGTTGAATGGATCCTCTTTGAACGACTAGAAACCACACGATCGAGACACAATTTCTGAAAACTAAATTAATCAGATGGTCAATAAAAGCAATTATGTATTAGGAAAAAATGTGAGGTTTGTTTCTCTTTGTTTTTGTTTTTTTCTTTTAGCATGATAATTGATCCTTATGTTTACAATACTTAACGATAGCTGATATCAAATATCATGATTCTGCTTGCGCCACTTGAAGTCACAGATGGAACTTTCGTGAAATGCTAGATAGCAATGGAATGAGAGTCGATAGGAATCGATCAGGTCAATAACTTAAGCCATATTGCGTGGCCACTGTAAAGTCACAGAGACGGGCGGGACGATGTTGCAACTTCATGGTTAAGTTGTAAAATCATTACTACTACACTGCCTTCAGAGAAAAGACATTGTTGCACTGGCAGAGGTCTTTTCTCTCGACAGAAATCATTTTCCAACACCAGCTCGCACCGGAGTTCTGTCACAGTTGTCTGTCTCTGGCTTAATTGCACTTAATTGGACATTACCTCTTACCGTGAATTCCCTGTGGTCAAAATTATCAAAACTTTGGAAGAAATACTTTATTAATTGCCCTTTTAACCCTAAAATTGGATTGTATCTGCTTTAAGAATCCAATTGTAAAGGTCATTGGTGAATAATCATTCATCACATGGACAGGGAATAAGAAGGAGGAAAGAGGGCATGTTGATCTGTGGCTTTTGGCTAACAAGTTTAGGCCAATGTGTTTGTTCATATTGTCTTTCCTCTTCTGTCACTAAACGTCGACGGAGATAAGCTTAGGAAACGCTTTTGACATGGAGAATGAGTATTGAAGACAGACCGTGTGCTCATTGTTTTTGTTGGCCCTTGACCTGGGTCAGACAGAGTTAGAGCTCCCATGTATAGAGCCCGACATGTTGCATGGTTCGATAGCTCCATTACCTTGTTGGCTGTTTCAATGTGTGCTAACGCTGGGCTCAAAAGCCAGTAAATTGTCTCACGCATTGTGATTGACGACGTGAGACGTAAAAATGCTAATGATCTGCATGATATGAGATAACATACCACGCAATGTCATGACAGCAGTGACAAACAAAGCGGCACGGCAGAACATACATTGACGAAAAGTCTATTTCATGACAGTTTGATAATTTCCCGACCAATTCAGCTATAACTTTCCACAATATGAAAAAAAAAATAACCTATAGCACCACTTTTTTCTCTGATAACTGCATTTTATTCATGATGTATTAGGCGGCAGATCCACAAAACAATGTGGCGATTTTCTTGAACAACTCAGTTTTCGGACAAAAGGCGTTTGTTCAAAGTACATTAGTCTTGTTCCACCTTCATAAACTTCGATCTTCCTCTCTCTACTTTAAAGTTTGTTTTCAGAGATGGCCAAGTTTATAAAGTTGCCAGAGGGAGGTTTCAACTATTAAAATATTCTTTGTCTTGTAGAGGTATACGTCTTCCGACTGGCTTTTCTGCACAGTCCAGTGACTGTTTCTCTGTGTGGGGGAAAATGAGCTTCACACCTAATACATGTTTATGGTACTCTCGGTATCTCATTTAAAATTCAATTAGCTGGAGAAAAAAAAAAGGGGGGGGGGGGGGGAAATGCAAATATGTGTTATTTGGGCATTCCTGCCATTATTTAGCGCAGTAGTGGCTGCCGTTTCACAGATTTTCCAGTCCCTCAAATATCCCCACTATCCCCTTTCCCGTGGCTCCCCTAGCCTTTCATATGGCCCATAAAGAAACAAAAAACCTATTTTTCTTTCACTTTTACCTGTTTTATCATATCTCTGTTTTATATCTTTGCAGTATTGAGTGAGAGATCTCTAGAACCAGAATGTAGTTCAGTTTCTATGTAGCTATATTTTGAACGTGAACATATTTGTGGACTGGTGAGTGCCCATCTCACTGTAAATTGATGAAACGTTGGGCCAATGTCTGATTGAAGTTGGAGCTATTCCCGAGAGAGTTCGGAATATGGGAGGAAAATGGGAAATATTCACAACTGGAGTGAACTCAAGGGAGTAAGCAAGAGGTAGATCAGCCCAGCATGACTGGATATCATACTCTACTGGATCATTAATATTTCATCTTCGCACGAGCATTAAATACATTTGCTGTTTCTGTTAAAAGTTATTGATTACATTTCGGTATGCATGGACGTACACAGTGGCGCTAGTTTTCCACGACTCTCCTGTATGCAAAGCGATTCCAATAGTCATTGAAGAGAAAGAGAATTGTGATTTTTTAAGAGATTATCTCCACAGTACATTTTCTCATAAAGAGCATGTATCAACATTCCATTCTAGTATCAGAATGTTACAAGTGCAAATATTTTTGAAAAAAAAAAGCCGGTTGATAGTCTGAATTTTACTAAACGGTCACTTTGAATTCCGCCACCAGTGACATTTATCTGTTATGTAACGGTCACATGGGACCTCCGAAATGTTTTAGTCGTTATCTGATAATGCTGAACCAAAAAAGCGAGGGGAGAGTTGAATGACAATAAAAAAGCAGATTTTAATATTTCCCATTCCCTCGGTAGGATGCGAATCTTTTCTTCTGTATGGGCCACAGCGACTTGTATAATACTGGCAGTGCTGGGCACTAACTAAATAGATTACTTGTGTGTACACCTGAGGGTGCAATGAAAGAGCAAAGAGAAATAGAGGAGACAGGATAAATTGAATGATCGGGTGTAGAATTTTTTGTTCTAAGTACCGGCTCTGTCTGAAAAAAAAAAAATATATCCATAAAGTTCTCAGCCATATGAACGGGAGTTCATTGTCGATCTTGCTAGAACTGTACAGTCAAAAGCAGAGGGGAAATAAGCACTTTATAATAAGAGAGATATCAGTAGAAAAAGCCAGGCGGGAGACCACATCGTTTTGATATGGGTACTATGTTAATACTGTATGTACACGGTGTGCATGCTAGATTCAGCACTGTTATAAGAAGGATGGACACTTTTACATTACATGCAAATGCGGGGCCACCAGTGAGCAACCCATGAGATGTTATCGCACTCATTCTCATAGCGGTCCATGAAATTAAAGAGCCATTTTTTTTCTCAGTCGGTCAGATCATTTCCATTTGCTAGCCAGATGACGTAGAACAATACAACAAACGTTGCAAAGAATTTGAAAAAAAAAATCACTTTTGCTCTTTTTATCTGGAACATGCTCGAGCTCAAGGGACAATGAAAAATTCATGATATGATGAAAATGCAGCCTTCTTATGTTATAATATTTTTTTTGCATTTTATATTTGCTTGTATGTTTGCTTGTTTTGTTTTACTTTGTGTGTGCATGTTTCAATGGTTTAACCCCCCCCCCCCCCCCATCTTTTTGTTTATCATTTTTGTAAAACAATAGCAACAACGACAACACCAAAACGGTAAAATTGTTCTCTCTCTCTCTCTCTCTCTCTCTCTCTTTCTCTCTCTCTCTCTCGCGTCCTGCAGTTTTCTCCCCTAGCTTTCCAGGACCTTCAGAAAAAAAATGCCTATCATGTTCTGTTTTCCGACACAAAGCTAGGCTCACACACAAGAGGTCAGCCACGGTTCAGCGACTGAATATTTCATGACCACAAGTAATTGACCCTTTCTGTGGTCAACTGCCCGGCCACACGGGATGACCTCATTGTAACACTGGACTAAAATCTACACCCACTTTCCTCCATAAAGAAATCATTGATGAAATTTCTCTGCACTTCGTTTTTTTAAGCATATGAAGTTATAGAGTTGCACGAGGGGGGTTGTTATGTTGAAATATTCTTTGACTTTGAGCTGTAGAGATACGGGAATCTGTAGTAAAAAATTGTTTCTCTGCGCGGGGAAAATGGCTTTTACCTGATACTTGTTTAGTGATACGCACGATTGACTCATTAAAAAAAAACACCATCAGCAGGAGTCGTGGAGAAAAATTGTTATATAAGTGTCTCGCACTTGGACATTTTTCCCATGACTCAATACAGTAAAGGATACCATGTCTGTCTTTTTTTTTTCTTTTGGCAACCTTATGTTTCATGTGAGCCGTAGCGGTTAAGTTAGTGATCTAGTAGTGGTAATTAATTATACAGCAAGTAAACCTGATCATGGCGTTCCTGTTTTTACCGTGCAGCAATGCTTATTTATAATAATTGTTAATGTAGAACCCACATCAAATACGACAATTACAACAGTATGACTTAATCTAGAGTGGAGCCATGGTCAACTATGTAAACAGCTCTGAAACGTTCCCTTCAATTAAAACACTAATATTGGCACTAACAAACTTATAGCAGTCATACAAGAATGAATCTCAGAAGAAATACTTTAAGAAGTAGAGTGAATAATTGGATATACGCCATAGGGTTTGACGTGTATCTATTCATGATCGGCTTATGTATTGGTGTGTGATTGCACCCCAAATGCGTCGTGGGTCGCTATGGATATTTATATTCAGTTTCGCGATGCGATGTGTCAGTCACCAAAGAACTCATGTAAATAATGAAGAACAATTTTTAGGTCATCGACTATCCTATAAACAATATGTTTATTAAAAAATAATATGTTGACTTAACCTGTCCATCAACGACGTTTCTAGGTTATATAAATGGGTTATGTTTTTGTCTTGCCATGATAATATTACAAAACAAAGTATATAAATTGCGATACTAACAATTATTTGAATTAAACAAAGCTCGGTGTTCGATTGATTGGCATTGAGGACCTCATTTAATTAATAAAAAAAACAGTTCCTGTGCTACTAACCTTGCAGGAACAATATTTCTTGGGAAGTAATCAGTGAAATGTCCAGGAAATATCCTTTCAAACAACGAGAAAAATAAGATGTGAGCTTTCACAAACTCATAAAATCAGCAAGTTGTGAATCTTTTAGCGACTGATGTTTTCGCAGCTGCTTTTATGTTTAAAATCTTTGACTGTCCTGACATTTTGATAAAGACTGTCTATGTACTGATAAGTTTGTCTCCTATTTCAGATGCACTGGTATGAGATTTAATCATTCATGTAAATGTCATGTTTAGTCATATTAACTGCCTTTCTATAACACAAGCAACAGACTAAAATTAACGTTATCTCTTCCATAAGAGGAGATGACTGAAAGTTTTCAAAGGATAAAATATGAAAAGTTAATCTGTGCGTAGGCCTGAAAATAAAAAAGCTACAGATTTCGCAGTACGGAGATTTAAAAAAAAAATAAGCGGAAATAATCTTATGTCGGAAATGATTTTATCCATAGCAGACAATAAAAATTATATTTTCATACCGGAATTTTCGTCTAAAACTTTATTAATAAGTGTTCTCTTTGAGCAGATACAGAGCACAGAGGAAAAGTTCAAAGTCTGACTTTTGGCACACATAGGCATTCTTTATGGTTTTATCCTTTGTTTGCAAAAACTAGGAACATCAAGTAAGATTTAAAAAATCAAATCAATGCAGCACTCTAAAGTAGCAGGATTTTAAAAGCACTTAAAAGCTACAGTTGAGGACTTATATATGCCACTGTAAGTGACATTCATAGTTTAAATGTTAAATTGTTTGTTGTTATTGGCTGCTCCCTCAGGATATTTAACATACAACTTGTGGCGCTGGTAAAAAAATTCACGACCACACTTTCCACACTTTTCTGTAGCAGTGCAGGAAAATGTTCTTATTTTTATTGTATTAGTTCAATTATTGTTGCCAACATAAAAAGATCTTCTTTCCCACTTTCTTCATCACAGCTTCTTCTTTACAATCATCATCATCCTTATCATGATTTTATAAAATAAAATACACTGTCTCACCGGCAACTAACTAAACAATTCAAAAACAGCAAATAACCTACATCAACAGCTTGATACTGATATTAATAGCAATTGCCAAATTTTCAAATCAAAAATGTTCTTCTTCAGGGCAACAAAGTAAACATATAAAAATGTAAATAGGGTGTTGCTGTGTACGGAAAAAATATCAGTCAAATATCTTGCATATTGTGTAGGAGAGGGTTTTCAATGTTTTCTAAAAATAAATAAAATAGTATATTTTTAGTTAGAATTTTTCATCTTCTGATTTACAGTGGGCAAAAAAATATGTAAGATTTTTCAGTTCCCAGTCATTTTTATTCCTTTGTTGTGTCTAGCTTTTTAATATTGATCTCTAGATGTGACATCATCGAAGATTGCGCTGTCTTTTCCTTTGGAAACAAATTGTGCTCTCCTTTTGATTACGTCATATGGCCAAAATCATCAGATCTAATACTAAAGAGTGAATTACCGGGATACCCTAAATACATGCACAATAAAATTACAACCCAAATGTACAGCTGTGAACAGGAAAACCTAGCTACATCTCTTGAAGAATATTCACAGTGTTCTTGGAAAAATGAATAAAGAGTGGGCGCATAGCTAGCTATACACTAGTTGCTAAAAGGGAGATTTCTTAAAAAGGGTTCATCTTTATTCAATTCTCCACAAATTCATCATCATCATCATCATCATCATCATCATCACCATCATCAATGTCTGTTTCTTCTTCTCGTTCTTGTTCTTTTTCTTCTTCAGCTTCATCTCTTTATTTATGTTCTTCTCTTCTTGCATTCCTCCTCTTCTTCTTCTTCATAATGTTCTCATCAGCTTATAACTTTATGCCATATCATATCATTGCAGAACAACAGTCAAGGAATTGCGTTTTTGCAAGGCGTTGTGGCTTTAGTGACTTATTTTTTACAACACCTCTGCAACAACGGACGAGCGGGCACAAGAGATTGGAGAGAACAGACAAATAATGGTGTATTTCTGGCAGAGACAGTCTCGCACCACTTCAACCACACCTGCTGGGACGTCCACCTTGACACCGGCCTCCCAGGCCTCTGTCACTCCAACCGCCGGCCTGACCTTTAACCTGGGAGTGGCACAGACCGCGCGCCTCCACAAGTCCCGCTCTAGCGCTAACGGCCATAGCAACACCAGCGGAGGTGGACCCGGAAACAGCAATCTGAACAATGGCGGCACCGGAAGCGGAAGTGGGGGAGCCGGACTGGCCACGCCCACCACTAACAATAATAACAACTCCCTCAGCAAGAGTCACCACATTCCATCCACCTACATGTTGGACAAACTCTCCGAATATTCAAGGCGAAAACAGGAGTCAGATCGTAGACGTGTGGCCGAGAGAGAACTCGACAATCTGAACCTGAAAATAGTGAGTTTATCTTTTCATTCTCTCCTTCCCTTCTGCTTTCTGTTCAATCCATTTCTCTACACATGTATATCTGAGTGCCTCACACTGTTCCCCCCCCCCCCCCTCTCTCTCTCTCTAACTTTCTATCGCGCTCCTGTTCCGAATTTAAATGATTATTATAGCCATATCCTCCTCCTCCTCCTCCCCCCTCTTTTGTATTTCCAATCTCTCTTTCTGTCTGGATAATATCATATTGTGCATCCACATCTCGTAGATACAATTCTTCTTTCTCTCTTAGCATTATAAATAACAGCACCCGTCTATGTTTCTGCAGCTATACACAACCATGTGTGACATCTTTTAAACGTAGTATTATGTCCAAATCTAAATCTTTTATTAATACTGGAAAATGACGGAGAAAAAATAGGAAAAATGTAAGATATGGATGGACACCCTCAGTTTTTTTTTTTTTCAATCATGAAACACCTTCCTCATGTCTTCATTTATATAGTATTGGACAGGTTGCCTCATTTTTACCACGAGGACTCGAGAAGCAAAATAAAAAAGATAGAAAATGAACTTCCCATGTTCATTTAAGATTACACGTAGACACCTTTGATATCTTTCTTTATACATGGTATCATCAACAAGACGTAATGAAAAGCTCACGGGTAAGGTAGAAATAATCTTTCAATGTAATTAAAGTCTTTCTTTCTTCTTCAGGGTAGATACAACTCTTTTCAATAAATAATTATAATGAAAAGCTCACGGACAAGGGAAAAATAATCTTTCAGCGTGATTAAAGTGTTCCTTTATTCTACAGAATAGCTCCAGAAAATACGCCTGATCACAGAGTTAATAAACAAAATGAGAAAAATAACGCCAATAGAATCTTTGATATTCCCTGTTCATTTTTACTCTCTCAGATGAAAACACGATAGCATAAAGCTGGCGTTTTAATTTTGTTGGGGGAAAAATGCAGAACATGCCCTGGCCAATATCCATGACAGGCTGCTATGTTTTTGTTTTTTTTTTTTTCATTTCATTTCTTTTCATGTTTTTTCTTTCGGAATAAAGGAAGGTGTATATAAGGCTCTTTAAGCGCTACATGCTGGAGAATCGAGTAGAAAAGAGAGCTGGATGGATCTCTGGGTAGACATTCTAATTCAGTTTTCATTCGAATAACACGTTGCCATGCCTTCATTTATATTGTATTGAACAGACACGCTCAGTTTCTTGATCTTTGAAAACTCAGGGGAAAAAAAATAACGTCTAATGTTGAGGCTTCGTGATGTATTAGATGCCGCTGAGCTATAGAGCCCGAGAAAATTTAAAGTTCTATAGGCTGTTATCCAATCTAACAGCTGGGTACCCTTTGGTCAATCAGGAACACCTATAAACTTTATAATGGCTTCACAATGAAAAACTGATGTTGTTATGTTTGATTTTGATGCAGCACCGACAACGAATAGAACCCAACTGACAGCCCCAAATTAAAACCCACACAACCCTTAAGAAGTTAAAATATTTTGAAGCTTCTGAATATAATGTATTTCAATATAAAAACGGCAAAATAAACAATCAAGTCTACTTTGTTTTTCTTTCCTGGTGGGGTAATCGGGGTGGAGGAGGGGGAAGAGTTCTCTACATCGTATCAAAGCGGGTAACAGAAAAAAAAAGACGGAACCAACAAAACCAATGAAAAGCTGATTATAAATTCATAAATAAGAAGCCTAATTTAAGAAATTTGTCACATTTTTACATAGCAGAAATTCTATGGTGCCTTCCTCTCTCTCTCTAAATGCCTTAAGTACGTGTTTTTTTGTTTTTTTTTTATGCCTAATTGCTGATCCAGCCCTGTCAAGATGTTGTGACTGTGAACTGGTCAACACTATTCACCGCTCTATTCTCCTCTTCTCTTCTGCCCTGCCTCTTCTTCTCCCTCCCTTTCCCCCTCACTCTATAAATGATAGAATCTCCCCGATTTTGATACTAGAAGGACTTCGTCCATTCGACCTAGGCAGTCTACTCTCATAATTCAATGCGCTCCTGTCCATAGCCCTACGGCTGCATAATTCCCGCGGAACTCGGCTCCCGTACAGGAAAGATTCTCTCTCCCTGCTGTCAGCGCTATATGGCCACTCGGCTATTTATGGAAATCGCGCCTTTCCGCCTTAATAACCACCAACTTAATTAGAAGACACCTTAAGCCCGGGGCTCTCTCATTAGCATGGAGTAGTATCCTCAAAAAGGCTGTTCTGGCGGATGGACACTGAGGAGTAGTTAGTAGGTATAAGGGCTTTCGAGAAAGAAAATAAACTGTCACATACAAGATGAAACCCAAAGACCAGAAAAATTCAAACAAAATCATCTTCCAAGGCCAAAATGGAAGAAATCGCAAAAGCTTACTTTATCATTACACTCATCAGCCTTCATTATTTCCAGGACACATTAAATTACGAGATTTTAGAATTCTGAAGATTCTCAGCTCTATATATCAAAGTTGAGAGAAATAAATATAAAACTTCCGCTTGACAACGTAATCATATTGCTCTAGCCTTTAGCACTGAATGTTTCCAGTTTTCTTTGACGAGATGCAATTCTGATTATGCATTTTGCACCTTTCTTCACCAGTCTTAGATTCTAGCCAGTTCTCTTCTCGTTCAGACTCGCTTTCTCTTTACGTTCTTCTCTCTGTGTAACATATGAGCCTTCTCTAAGTATTATTTCGAGTTTCAGTTTGTCAGAACACTCTTTTCTCTTTATATATAACGCCCATGCCTAGGCGTTGTATAAGCTACTTTACTACCTCTTCCTTTCTCCCCTCTCTGTGCCGCAAGCCAATTGAATCTTCCGAGTACATGCAAAAGTATCTCAGCAGCAATCCATAAAATCGAAGAGCTGTATGAAAGAAAGATAAGTGTGAGGTCACACTCTGGGTTGGCTCCTGTGGTTTAATACTTCCTATATGACAGACCCGGATTCCTCGGCCTCGCACTTATTTCTGAGGTTGAGATCAAACAAGTAGGTTCATTATGGGCATTTGTAGCGCTCAGAACAACACTCAGAATTATTCCGCAGGAGATAATGTATGTGGCTATTCAAGACTATATTTTCAGCTAATGGTTTTCACACAAATGGCGAGCTTGTCACCAGTGATCTGAATTTCTGTACTTCATATTTTGCTTTAATTAATCTATCTATCTATCTATCTATCTATCTATCTATCTATCTATCTATCTATCTATCTATCTATCTATCTATCTA
>JBCEWB010048006.1:0-14299 GCA_039654565.1 Peronia peronii | reverse complement strand
GTGTGTGTGTGTGTGTGTGTGTGTGTGTGTGTGTGTGTGTGTGTGTGTGTGTGTGTGTGTGTGTGTGTGTGAACGTGCATGACTTTGAATAGTCTGTATGTTAAGAGGAGGGAGGGAGACAGCAGTAATTAAAAGATAAAAATAAATTTAAATTATAATACAAATTGAAATTAGTATAAAATATCATGACTTCCTTTCAGATTATCTAATCTAAAGCTGGATTGGCCTTATTCCCGTCTTATTCCCGTGGGGTATTCCTGAGCCAAGAAGCTACTTAAGTTCTGATCAACCACTTTCAAGATGTTACACACAGGACTATAAAAGAAAGTTATATTCGTTGTTCATACCAAGTTATCAGAACGCTGTTTCGAAACCCACTGCTATGTCTTTCTATGTGAGCCTTTTTTTTCTTTCTGTGAAAAAATGTTTGGACCTTTGTTTGAGGATCACCTTGGACGCAGAGAGGCGATATCTCCAAATCTGCTCAGCTGGATATTCCCAGCTTCTTCTTAACAAATTCCCGATAGGTCGTGTTGTAGTTGAAGTAGACGAAGATGTTGATGGAACAGTTGAGATAAGCCAGAATGGTATTGAATTGTACAACAGTAAGATAGAGATACGTATCTCCACTCAAGTCAAACCAAGGAAATGCCTGGCGTAAAACACTGTTGACCACAGTGGGCAGATTGCAGATCACATAGATGAGAGTGACCAGAGTCACAGCTTTGATGACCTGAATATCTTGACTGCTGTCCTTTTTTCCTTCACCCCCGGTGGCGCCGCCACTGGAAGTAGCCTGACGAAATTTCATGGCCTCTCTGAGTTTGATGGTCAGAACGATAAGACTGATGATTGAAATGATGAAACAGACATTAGACAAAATACTTTTGTTGACAATATTATAAAATGTCAGTGGGAAACCTCGGTCTTGTTGAAGAACGAGAACGGAGATATTTGTGTTGTTGTTAAATGACGGGATCAGTCGCTGTGTAAGCATCATTGGACTATGGAGAAAGAAAACCACGATAGAAATTATTGTCAACATGATTCTGGTTCTGTACAGTGTAAAGGTGGCTTTGAATTTCAATGGTAGAACCACACAACAGGCTCGGGTCACTCCGATGAAAGAATTGATGACCACTGAAGTACCATAGAAACATGCACCGTACCAAGAGAGAAAATTACTTATTGTGATTCGGGAGATAGAGCGGTTATTGGGCAGGTAGACAGTGCTCACGAATGAGAGTGACCTCATGGCAGAGACGATGAGAATATAGAAAAAATCGCACAAAGATAACATGAGAAAAGAGAATGACACAGGATCTTGTCTGCCAGTTTTGATGAAGACGACGATGTTGACTGGATTAGAAAACAGACCAATAGCTAGAATTGGAAACTGCAAATATCTCAGCGTGGGAGATACGTAAGCCAAGTATACTTCAAGTGTCATATAATTGTTGGATGGCTCAGTTGGTACTGTGATCTCCTCTTCATAGGGATGTGATGTTGAATTCATCGTCTTTGTTTTCTCCTTCTGTAACAGAACGTGTAAAAACATTTGACCTCATCCTCGAGATATTTGTAATAGGAGATAATGATAATGAAATAGCAGTAGGTGGTGCCCGGAGAGCAAAGATAGCATTTGTGAGTGTGGCAGAAGCTTGTGATCTTTTGTTTGGTGTTAGCATCATCATCCTCAGCATCTTTTAAATTGATATTTTCATTTCCTCTCCCACACATTTTTTTTAATCTTATACGATTCAAGACACAAAGAAAGCACAATCAATAACCTCTTTAAAGTGTTGAAGGTGATGATGTGGATAACAGACAAAGGACATGACCTTCTGTCACAGTCTCATTTACATGGAGCACGGAAAGTCGAAAACTATAATTATACTATTTTTATCTGATGGATATGAGAAAACGAATATTCTGTTTTTATTCTAGGCCATGTATATGCTCAGTCATGACTATAAAGGTAGTAAACATTTAGTAGCTGGGAAGCCAATTAATTTATGCATCTTAAAAAATCATTTCAAAGATCAAAATCAATCCCAACTGTCTTCTAGCAAACATTGTACCAATGGCACCGAACCATTCAGGTTGGCTTATGGAATCGACGTGAGTGGAAACTTTTTGTTCCTTGACGGAAGATGACGCTAATATTAACAATGGCAATGATAGATAATGTGATGTCAAAGGCCCCAGTTTGCTTGGCGGCCTTAGCTCTTCATATTTGTTATATTTCTCGAACCTGCAAACGTTGTTTTTTTTTTTTTCTCTCCTTGATTTGGCTAGGTACTCACTGGATGACATCTAAAATTTTGTTTTTGTTTATTAATGGGAAGCTGAAGAAAGGCAGAGCCCATACTGTGACCCTCATGGATAATGATAGCAATCATTTGTACGCCAAAATGTCCACACAATGGTGCATAGAACGGCTTTACGGAGAAAAGGAGTTAAACAGTCTTCCATTGCTTCGATATCAAAAGCAACTAAGGGAGAAAGTGGAATAGAGAAAGAGAAAGAAAGAAGAAAAAAACAGGCAGAAAGATTAAGAGAAGCAATACCTGTATGATACGTTATGTGGGAGAAAAGAGAATGGGTGAGACAGTGACTACGTCAGACATCTAGAGAGAGTGAAAGACTGAAAACGAGAAACGGAGAGAGTGAACGGATGAGAGAGAGAAAAAAAAGGAGAGAAAGAGAGAAAGTTATAATCAGTAGTAAGACTGACCTTAGAGACTCCACAATGTGACAGCCTGATCAGCAAAATACCAGAGATCGTATCTGTCTGTACACAGAGTTCTATTATTTATTCTTTTTAATGTTTTTCTACTCTTGTTATAACACTACAAAGGAGTCACGATTTAATTTGCTCCTTCTAATTTTAATAAGTGGTAAAAGCGGTATTGACTGACTATACGTATGATGAAGGAAAGCCTGAATTGATTACATGTAGAACCTACATAGAAGAGTAAACATTTAGACATGAAATTGGTTATAATTGTTGTAATTACAAGATCAACAACTCGACCGCACGTAGCTTGGGTTTGTTAGCATCGCCGTTTAACTTTACTAGCGTTGAGTCAC
This sequence comes from Peronia peronii, assembly GCA_039654565.1. Classification (NCBI taxonomy): domain Eukaryota; kingdom Metazoa; phylum Mollusca; class Gastropoda; order Systellommatophora; family Onchidiidae; genus Peronia; species Peronia peronii. The sequence goes on along the minus strand of JBCEWB010048006.1, from coordinate 11,206 downwards.
TTTCTCACCTATACAGAAAATATACGTTTTATCAAATGTGAAATTTATTGAAGTTAGTTTTTATAATTCACCTCAATTAAGTATAGCAGTGGCCATTTTGTGTACGATTAACGAACCCATCAACAGAACAGTGAACAGATTCAGGGGAAATTTATCACTGACAAGAATTACTGATAATTTTCCCGCATTCGCGAACTATTTTTTTTTTTTGATAACCTTGTAATTGATCCAGGGAAATATTTCTTTATTAAATGTACAAAACTGAAACAAAAACTATTTTTACAGGTGTAACAATAATAAGGTAATGGCAAGCTGTAGGCTAATTAGCAGATTTAGCTCGAAAACAAAGACTCCGCAATTATTTTACCTTTCTTTGTGCAGAGGATATTAGAACTCTGAAATTTGAGCACGAGCACCATAACATTAGCTTAGAGATCAAACATTCTGAACACTGTCGTAATTGTTCGCCTGATAAAATGATTCCTGATGTACCATCCAAGAGACAACAGTCTAGATTCTCCAGTTCTCTCTACCTTCAGTTTTCTCAACAGTGTGATGACAGCCTGATCAGTTCATTTTAGGCAGTGTCCGGACCGGAACTCTTGTATTTTGCACCTGCCTTTCAATGGGCTCTAATATTTTTCGTTCTTTATTATTATTGTTATTATTATTATTATTGTTATTATTATTATTATTATTATTATTAGCCAAACATACAATTCAATATTGATTTTAAACTTCAAATATTAACATTGAATTTTAATATTACGGGTGTTTACGTAATTCATTTCGTGCGTCTGGTTGAAACTTTCACGACATCCACCAGTCTGAAAGGTGTTATCTAAAATACAACACAAACCGCATCTTTGCCATTGGGCTTTCATCATTAATCGTTGTCACAAAGAAACGCTGTGATGTATGTGGTCCCGTTGAGCAACAGCCGATCATGAAAAATATCTGTTGGAAGATTTGATTTATATCATTTGTTTATGTCTGTCACTGAGTAGCCAGGATCTTCCCCCGCGGGAACGCGGGATATATAAGTAGGTTCTCTGCACCCATCTTGGAGGGAGGGGGGGGAGGGGGGATCTGTGATTTGGCGTTTGCTTCAAGGTGAAAATGACTCACCGTGGTGAGGCCGGGATCGACTCGCGGGCCCTCCACTGGGGAATAGAAAGACACGAAGATCGAAACCTGCATTCTTTCAATGACTCAACGGTCTCCTGGCTCCCTCTGGGTAGGGAAGTTCGGATCTACCCTTCTCTGATAAGGGCGAATATATTTCGGAGGTCCCGTGTATACGTTACGCACATTCAAGAACCCTTGGCGGTTCAAAATCGATGAAAGAGTAGGCTGAGTGCCGCTGGCCGGCCGGGCAGAATTTCCAAAATTCTAAATTTCTACGCGCGAAAGAAATTCTCATCAAAAGCAGGCTACTTAAAGCCGAGATAATTCTACTATCTCAGGATTGAAAGGCTTAAAAACACACACACACACACATTTGTAGGCCGTGAAAGCCGTGCCGTCGGTGGAATGTCTCCCATGGAAGGCCACTCTTCCAGGGATGATATCTCTTCTCTCTCCTTGCTCATGTCTTCTATCCCGCTCTTTCCTACTTGATCAGTCTTTTTGATGTGAAAACGTATCTTACCGTGCTTGGCACAATATAGCCATGGTCGAGCTGATGGGCCTTTACATAAACAAACAAACAATCCGCGATCTGAATACGATTTCATTCACATGATACTTAACCACTTCTTTACCTCAACAGGTAAATTAATCAATGCCGGATACCAAATTAGGATGTCGAAAGTACGCATGCAATCTTATCCCCGTGTTCATGTTTCGAGTGGACAAAATACTGGATTTATATAATTTTATATAAAACGTGTAATTAAGATTTCAAAATTCTAGTTTTATCCGTACATATTTAAACAGAGAGGTTGGATTGTAAGATTTGCTGTCATGACATTTAATTCGTTGGATGATCAAATAACTACACTTTAAGACTGAGATTTGTGTTTTTTTATGTCTGTTTTCGGCTTGGAAAGGAAGTCAGATATACTGTAAAAAAAATGTTTTTACCAGAGTAGCTCTTCACAGTTGTAGGATTAATCTTTTTGACAGAAAGAGAGTTACGCTGGAGAGTTTTATATAATACGATGTCAACTTCTTGCATTCTGCAATAGATCTTATATCGGGTTGTGATGGCATAGAGACTTGGTGAATATATATATATACCTTGCAACACTCCAATATGTGGCATACTGGAGAGAGCCGGCGACTGGGAATATACCGAATAAAAATTTAATTAAGTGGTCAGGTATGAGGCCGGACATAGTGCTTAGCTCGAGGATTGTGAAGTCGTACATCCTTGTCGAGCTGACTGTTCCGTACGAGACAAACGTGGAGGAGCAGCACGAGTACAAGATGGCCAAGTATCAAGATCTCCTATCAGATTTGCGTAAAGCCGAAGCGAAGGCAAACATAGTAGAAGTGGAAGCAAAAGACTACGTTGGTTCAACAGTATATTTTCTACTGAAGAAGCTCAACTTAAATGGCCGGAACATTAGCAGTGCCCTACGTGAGCTAGCAACAACAGCAGAGAACACTTCCTCTTGGATCTGGTGCAAAAGGAACGATGTGACCACTACACCACTTGACGCCAGACGGTAGATTTAAATATAATAAGATGCTATAAAAACAGTGACACGCATAGCATAGCGGTTAGAGTACTGGACAGAAACCAAACGGCACTGGTTCAAATCCCACTAGGGAAAAAAAAAAGAAGAAAAAGGTGGATGACGGACATCGGGAGTCATGACCCCAGTGTGGCCGAGGTTTTAGAAGATGTCAGGAAGTTAAAAGCCGAAACATCTAATGAAAGAACCCGGCCCACTCTTCCTCTGAAGATCGTCACCTGCCTCGCTCCATCCGAGAATTTTCCTACCATATACATATATGTATAGCTGCTTACTGAAGGAGCCATTTGGACTTCCCATGTTAGTCTAGCACACCTTTCTCGGGACATTTTCTCTAGCATATGCTATAGATTGCATTACATTTTTTTATTGAATAGCAATGCTCTTAATCTAGTCTCTCTGAATATAATTTGATGGGCCAATGTGATTCGGTGTATACAAAACAAGATCGGTCTATATATGCGACTCGTGCAACACTGACTTCGACAGTCCAGTGAAAAAGAGTAGATAGATAACACAATGGAGAATCCAGTTGAGCTCCTGCTTGAAGTGGAAAGTCAGTTAATCAAATCCCTCCCAACATACACATTTTTGTCAATTTTTAGACACTCAAATATATTCTTAGAGCGCTCTGTCAGCCATGTTTTGTTCGAGCTTTTCGATGCTGGCCGTTGGCCCATGTTGAATGCCAGATTGACTCTTTTTGATTTCTTATGATTGAAGGAAAATTTTTGTCTGCAAACATCAGCATGTAAATTTATAGAGTAGTGCTTTCTGTTTTTTTTTTTTTTCAACTCATATGGTTTTTATGTGACAGGCCTACTTAGTTTGGTGCAAGGTTAATCAGTACATTTTGGTTTCTGTGTGAATAAAGAAACCGTTTGGCCTCGGCATCTTCGTTCCGCCAGGCCAAGTAATAGAACAGTGGAATGGCGACATTGCTTAGCGAGATAACCATCCGAAGAAGGGTGAAAGACGAATGAGAACAGCTTTGTTCTGAGAAAGTAAGGCTTTATGTTTCTGATTAAGAATACGCCAGTTTAGATCTAGATCTACCTCATTCGATAGCGTTTTAAATATTTTACAGGAGAGTGGTTATTTGATCTTCAACTAGATCTAGATCTATATCTAGGTCTAGATCTAGCTGTAGAATGAAGATCAAGACATCTAGATAGATATCTAGATCTAAAGCTAGATCTAGATCTTATCATAGATATTGATTGTACTGCTGGCTTTGGATCTAGATCTAGGTTTGGATCTAATCTTAGATAGATCTATAGATCTACAGTCTACGTCTGGTTTTAGATCTAAATCTAAATCTGACCATTCTTCTTAAAACATTCCAGGCACCTAATCTAAATTTAGATCTAAAAAATGATAGATCTAAATCTAGGGTTAGAAATTACTGTAAATCTAAATCTAGATGAAGTGTAGATGTAAATGTGGACAGTGTAAAATCCTTGTTGACTGTATAGAAAGATGCTGCCTATGTATAGATTTATGCAAGAACTAGAAACGTATGCCTTTCTTGTGATAATCTGTATTTGAATTAAGATTTTGTTTGCAGTAATTGTTCCTTTTACTGCTTCAGGTGTTTGGATCTACTCTGTAAAATTTATAGCATTGGCAATAACAGTAAATCAGATACATGCCATTGTATCTTTTCATCCACAAAAAATATCGTCAAAATAGATTTTAGAGAGTAGAATTTCAATCAGGTTTGCAATTGAGACTAATCAATCATATTTTATTTCTCTAATGGATCATACAGTCGTATCCCCCCCCCCCTTTCCCCCCCCCCCCAAAAAAAAGCAAATAAAATAATAATAATAATAATAACAAGTACAATATGGTTGAAACAAATAAATATTGCTCTATGCCGATCAGCTTCATTTTTTTTAATACGAAAAATTGAATACTCTGTAAGAAAGGGAGGTTGGGGGGGAGGGGGGGGGGGAGGGGGGGGTTAGAAATAAGGTTAGAAGTTCTAAAGGTTAGAAATATTACATATAGAGTCTAGATCTATGTTAGATCAATAATTTTACCATAGTGGAACTGACTAATATTTTACCAAACAAAATGGATTTTTCAAAATCTCAACAGTTTGTGTCAAAACAATGAAGAAAAAGATGAGCATAGTCATCTGGAACATTTTGATATGAGTTGAAAAGTTCAAGTTCATAGAACAATCAAAAGGGATATAATAGGCACTGACCCATTTTCTCCATCTCATGTTCTTTTGTGTGTATATGTGAGTGTGCTTGTTTACGTGTGTGCGTGTCTGTGTGTGTGTGTGTGTGTGTGTGTGAGAGAGAGAGAGAGAGAGAGAGAGAGAGAGTAAACCACTACGCTTACTCGAAATGACAGTTTAGAAAAAAAAGGGTTGTATAATTTGATGATTAACCCATGAACCCTGACCTCCTGAGCTTTACATGACCGTGCACCTGGACAGTGCACCCTGAGTTTAAATCTACGATCTTGGACATCCCCGATTTCTTCATCTCTCGAACTAGATCTAGATCTAGAGCTATCACTTTCACTATCACTCGCTACGTTACGTTCTGTGTAATACGTCTTTCAGCCTCCTAGTGGAGGTTAATTCGACGGGTTTTTGTTAAAAAAAAAAAAAAAAACAAATCATGTTTTTCCTTTAAAAAAAATTATTTAAAAGAAAAAAAAATGTCACTCCTGGGCTACTTGCTATTGATGTGGTATGTCAAATCCCTAGCGTCCATATCTCCTACTCTATTTTCTCTACTCTATCTACTTTAGGGATGCGCCCTTCGGCCTTTATTTCTTATTTCCCTGGTATGCCTAATTTTACAACATTAATCTTTACTATATTTATTTAGACAGAGTTAAGATATTTATTTGGACGATATTTATTTTATATACATTATGTACATATTGGGGAATCCCTAGGTCGCAATGGATTATGGGGTTCTATCTATCACCTCGCGTATCTAGGTCGGCAGAGGACAACGAAAGACTATTTAGTTTCGTCTGTGTCCCCATCTCTCGAGCGAGAGCACGATATATTTTACGGATCCGCATCTCTGATCGGGGGGAGGGGGGGGGGAGGGGGGGGGCAGGTCGGACTACTCGGCTTCGCCAGTGTTCCCGAATCGACCGAACGAAAATACTGCAATCTCGTCCCCGGCGGATTTCCACGTCGGCAGAGTCTAGAGTCTCCGTCCAGAAGAGCGCAGGGATTACTCGGTTTCACTGATTCTAAGTCACTGTCTGGATAATTTACGGCGAAAGCAGTCTCCTTATCACCAGAATCACCTTGCAGAAAGCAAATGCTAGCGTTTGTCAGAATCACGAGAGGTTGATGGTTGCGGTTAATCCGTTTCATGATGAAAATTCTAACTCAAACAATCAACAAACTACGTTCATGGAGGCTGCCATCTTTAGAATGGCGTCTAATGCACATGATGTCAAAGTATTAATTTCATTGGTTGGCTGAGAATAATACTACACCACATACTATGACATCAACACGGAAAATGACGTAGAGCATGCACTCGGTATATAGTCATGTAAGGCGACGCGACGCACAGGTCGCGCTCGGGATTTCATTCATTATAATTATCATTATGGAAAAAAAGGTTGAATGGGACTAAGTATGACTATCGAAAGACCTAGTCATGTCCAGGGATGGAATAAAACATTCTCTTGCAGGACACTTGTGAGACTAAATTAAAATTACCTTTGCAAGCCGTTTTACCCTGCAACGTTTAGCCTATTCTGTATTTATGTGTTTGTATGTGTATGTATAGCTGGGCATGTGTATGTGTGAGTCCACGCAAATATGAGAAACCGAAAAGAACAAATGTCAATGTAAATAAGCATGCGCATGAACTTTCCTTGAGTGACTACAGTGTGTTTCTAGCACACTCTGTTTGAAAGATGATTTTATAATGGTCTGAGGCTACGCAAACTTTCTATATAACCCCGTCTCAAAAGATGGATTACAAATTGGGACAGTGGACCTCAGTTTTTATTTAATTATAATACTTCTGCTGTTACCGGTTCTAAAACTCGAAAGGGGTGTATTTTGATGGGCAATCCAATTTTCATGAAAAATGTATGGTCGAGCATTGCGACCTGATAGTCTATGACCTGACAGAGTCTATGCTCTCAATTTTTATTTTGTTTCTTGTCTGTATAGATTTGAATTGATTTTATTAGTAAACCATTCATTACGTTATGTGAATGTTGGGTCATTTTTAAAAATTCATTTTGCTGTAACAAACTTAAACTCTCGCATTGTTTAGATGTCTAAATTGACGTACAAGTTTTGACAAAGCGTGTAAGGCTCGATCATAACTTTTTATTTCACTGAAATTTAGCTCTGTAGCTTCAAAATTGCCAATCTACGCCAAACGCCTCTGGAGAATTTTTTTTTTTCATAAAAATCGACTTTCAGTGAAAGAACAAACATTAATCACATAAAAAGAACCGAATAAAGGCTATTCTATTGAGACACAGTCGCAAGGGCCATTTTTTAAGACAGGCTCATATCAAAAATGCCTGAATTAATATTATAAAACCAGTCATTACCAATAACAGATATTTTTAGCAGGTCTTTCGGAACACCAGGTTTAATTATGGTACCATGAATCACTGCAAGTACAAGAGACACACTAGACAGTTTGGTCAGTGATATCAATGTTTGCTATAGCTACTTCTTGAATAGGAAATCCAACTTCTTGCATATAATCTGAACAGTGTTCTTTGTTCACAATTTACAAAAAAGAAAATCAGCTTTCATTTCAAAACGAGATGGAGATTTCCTCTGAGTAACCAGGATATCTTGAGAATGAGATCGCACTATTCCATATTCTTTTCAAGACTTGTCTTTGATAGTTTAATGTCATTTTTTTTACTAAATAAAATAAATGAACTGTATAATGTGTTATTATTACTGTAATCAGAACAGCTGTTTAACATCACTTTAAAATAACACATTGAAAATAGTCTACAACTGAATGTTTACTATACATGTGTAGATTAGTATATACACACATGTGTTGCTAATGTCTTTCTGTGTTTTCAAGGCCTGATGGAGTATTGAGGACCCTCCAGTAATACTCAGTCATAACTCTTAAAACCCTCAACGGATATTTGCGTCATTTGCATAAATGCGTTGACAACAGCGGTTAGTCAATCGAATAATTATTGTCTGCAAGATACTTTTGTACCACAAAAATTCTACACTTAAAACTTTACGAGATATAAAAGACCGAAACCTACTTTAGAAAAGAACCTCGTACTGTTAATTCAGACATATGAGACCACTGTAGCTATTACAAAAAGTATCAATGATGCATTCACTTATGAGCTTTCCGCTGAAATCTGAAATCCTTCCCGTGCCGTCAAGCGTCGTATGGGGCCGTCACAATCTTCTTATATTCTGATTTATGATCTTCTATGTGCTGTTTCAATCAGTTTTCTCATGTTCTCTAATCCTGCCTCTTTGGCCTCTCTCATGATAGTTCGTTCTTCTGCCTTCGATTTCCCAGCTCAGCGTGTGTTTTGACATTCGGCTGTCTTCCCTTCTACACGCGTGACCTTCGTTTCTCAATTGTTTTTGCAATGTGGGGTTGCTTTGTAATTTCCCGTATTTCTTCTGTTGTTATAAACCAACCCCATTTCCTTTTTGGTATGTCGAAAGTCAATTGTTTTGCAAGATGACAGTTTAATCAGACGTCTCGGTAACGTCAGCAATGTTATCCAACCAATTTAAAGAAACAAGGTGTACACAGAGAAATACTTCAACTTGATCCCTTCATAACATAATAGTTCAGCTCTAAATAGGCATATGCTGCTTTTATGTAACTTAGTTAAATCATAATTTGAAACTCATAAATTTTATCAAATATATATGCATCATCATTAATAAATATTTTTATAGAAACAAAATATGCACGGTTCGTTTTGTCTAGTGCTATGTCCCACGTGGTTAAAGAGCAAGAAAAAAATACTTGGCTGGCATTATTTTTCCAAAGAGACGTTCTTTTTTTGTGCGAGTGCATATTTTAGTTTCAAAATCAGCGTATGTTATAAATCTAATTCTTTTACCGTGCGGTGCGCACTTGGTGACTATGTTCTCCTCTGGACACATTTTTCGAGAAGCTTCGGAAACACTTAGAAACTAATCACACAGTAAAGAAGTTCTTGTAGCAGAATCGAGACCTCAAGTGATAATCTCTTCATTATGACATTTCTCCAGATCAAAGCATTTTGTGCGAATCCACTCACAGTTCATATCTGAAAGCGGCATGATTTTATTAAACTACAAATATGTGCCTAGTTGAATGATCTGATTTGCCCCGAGCTTCTTATATAGGAGGTTTTAGGTTTCTTCATTGTACACACATATATATAATATGCTAGTCTGAACTTTGTATAGGGTAGATAACCTAATATTTTGCCAATGTTTAGCAGCTTTCATGGTTAACAAACCATATTATAGTATTTGAACTCTAAAAGTTATAGTACAAACAAAAAAAAACAAAAAAAAACTGTTCTTTTTGGGCCTGCTGTAACTACATATTAAGCATGTCACTGGTAAACAGCCACACCAAGGGAAATCATCGACAAGCGAGCAATAGCTCTCCGGAGATTTTCTTTCATGATTAATGGCCCTTTCTGAGTATCTAACAAATAATTCTCCTTAATGGATTCCTGAATCGATCCGTATGAAATTTGGCACACGTTGCATATGGATCTGTTTTTCTATGTACATAAATAAAAAAAAAACGTTTGTTATGTTTGACGTTATTCTAAAAATGCGATAATAATTGAATAGTAAACTCGCGAAAGTATTTGATCCGAATTGTACGTTCGATAGTATGATGTCTTCAAAACACGTTTTCTTTGAGTTACATTCAGTTTAATCAACCAAAATACCAACATCGAGGTGCGCACGCTTGCCATACATTTTAAGTCGCAGGGCTGTATTTAAAAAATCTCCCACGGAAGCTAGGGGTTCTCTTCTGGTGTAAGAGAATCATTCATCACCTTCTCTTGTTTCTTCCACACCACGGTTCAAGAACAGTCAGCGACTGTCCCATCACATAAAAACTCAGACTAATAAACAACGAAAGAATTGCCACTAGCAAGTGAACAGGGTTAGTTTTAGAACAGGACCATTTGACGGAAGGTTACGACTGAAGTGAGAATTCATAACTTCAACAAAATTTTGCCAGTGTTTATGTCTGCACCCTCAAGTGATTGGTATAATTGGTATAATTTCAAAATCAATACATCCACATCCGAGCTCAGCTTTCGCGTCATCGTTAATTTTTGCTCATTTTAGTCAACAATATTGATTAAATTCTCAACATTCATTCATTGCCTCATCCGTTAGTGGGTGGAATGGAAGACTTAGTCAAATTATAATGTGAAACCCATAAATTTTATAATAAATATATACATCATATATTTTCAGAGAAAGAAAGTATCTACTATACGTTTTGTCCAGTGCTATTTCCCATGTAAAGTAAACAGCAAGAACAGAAAAACATGGCTGGCATTACCTTTCCAAAGACACTTTTTTTCTAGTACGATTGCATATGTCTCGCGGCCAGTCAAAATGAGACGTCAGTCACTGGGCTAGAAGGGAGAAAACGGGTTTTGAATGTGACGAGGGTAGTCAGACATCTATTGCTGAAATCGAGAGTGCATTCATTTCTGAACACGACAGTTTTACCTCGATTTATAAATATTTCTTCATTGAAATCGGGGTTTTGTGAGATAAGTATGTAGATTTATGCATTCGACCGTTCATTTAAACTCGATTTTCTCGGAATTTCGGTCATTGCTTGGGGTTCCTACTTGTCTATCTAAACTGCAGTATCTCTGGCTAGAATAAAGCCAGCTCAAAGCTTTTTTCACCATCTGAAAGGGTATGAAATCAGCTTTCACACGATACCAAAAACACCATATGGTGAAAAAATCGACATACGTCTCATTTTGACTGGCTGCGAGACATATTTTGATTCAACAAAGTAGACTTTTTTGTTTCAAAATCCGTGTATGTTTTAAATCGCTTAATTCCTTTACCGTGCGGTGAGCACTTTGTGATTTTGTTCTCCTCTGGACACTTTGTTTCGAGAAGCTTCGGATATATGTAAATACAAATCACACTGTAAATAAATTGTTGTGGCAGAATCGGAAGCCAAGCAGTAACTACCTAATTATGACAGTTCAAAACAGTTTGTGCAAATCCAATCAAAGTTCAGAATCTGAAGATGTGTGATTTGCTTTTATACGACCGATCTTTGCCTAGCCTGCTGTTTGATTTAGCCTGTCTAGGGTGTCTATTAGAGATTGTAACTTTCTTGATTGTAAGGACAGGTAGATCGATACAGACATATACGGACAGACAGAGACAGGCAGATAAACTGGAACACTGACAGACAGACAGATAGGCAGATAGATAGATAGATAGATAGATAGATAGATAGATAGATAGATAGATAGATAGATAGATA
>JBCEWB010047995.1:0-14300 GCA_039654565.1 Peronia peronii | reverse complement strand
CGTATCTTACCGTGTTTGACACAATATAGCCGTAATCGTGCTGATGTGTCGTTAAACCCTAACACAAACAAACAAACCAGCAAACATACCTGACTCCCTGCGATCCAGATGTAGTTGTACCTCCCCGGTTTCTTCCTCTATCCCAGCCTCCAGCAGATCCTCACAAGAGCGAGCGCGTCGAGACAGGCCAGGCTCCATCCGCATCACCGCCTTGGTGGAGGCCACGATCAGGCGGTAACTGCGGACGCGCTGGTCCATCATGGCGCTTAGTAACAGGGCCTTGAGATGATTGTCATCTTCGCAGGTTATCTGTTGAATATAAGATACGACAAGACAAAGTCAGTCGACCCGAGATAAGATGGGTAGGAAAAAAAATGAGATAAGTAAGACAAAACTACGACTGAAAATGTGGCTCTGAAAATATTCAAAGAAGAGACTTAATACTCCCTTCCTCCCCTTCTCTCTCTTTCTCTTTCTTTGTCTTCTTTGTTTCTTCCTCCCCTCTGTCTGATCAAATAACAGTAATCCTTTTATGGTAAGATAAATAGCAATAATCAGAACAAGATACAGTAGTTTACACTTTTCTCTTTAGCCCATCCTTGTTGTCTGTGCTTTTATTTTTCTGGCCGTCCATCTATCCATCCGTACGTCTGTTCGTCCATTCATCTATTCATCCATCCGTCCGCATGTCCGTCCGTGCGCCCGTCGTCCGTCCGTGTGTCCGTCCGTCCATCGTCCATCCATCCATTCCATCCGCTCATTGATTCAACCACCCGAACGTTATTTTCTTAAATGTCACTAAAAACCAATTTACTCTGTTTGAATGAAATGCGTTGGTTTTGGTTTCAATTTTCACATCTGCGGAAGGTTGAAATTCGACTAGGTAATGCACGAGATAAAAATGTAGGAATGGTGAACACCAAACAGATAAAAAGATCCGAAATAATTGGCTTTACAATAGAGCTAAGACAATGCTTTCCTTTTTTCTGTATTCTGATTTGACAGAATTGAAAAAAAAAAAAAAAAAAAACGAAAAAACTCACACTGCTGATGCAAGAGCTATCCACAGACATGACAGAAAAAATGTTTCCTTCGATCCACAATAAATTCATTCGCGATCACTGCCCACATGCAGTGAAATGTCCAAGTCTAAGCTTCCCAAGAGTTATTTTATAACATGTTTCCTGTTTCATTCAAAGTACAATTTATTAATATTCGTGGTAGAATTTTGATTCAATGATCCTAGAATTTCCGCTCTGAATAATCATGAAAGGTCTGATTGTTACGAGCAGTAATAGAGATGACAATCGACTTTCTAATTAAGACAAAATAAAGTTCAGCTTTTGTATCAAGATTTAAAAAAAAAATTATTTAAAAAATAAAAAAGTATTCTGAATAATTACAATATAATTACAATATTTGCTAACTTGATCACGGTTTACCACGGTGTCATCAAACAGGAAGTCCACATAAATAATGTTACATTCATCATTCCATAGTTCATATTAGAGAAATTGACTCTAAAAAGCTCCAAAATGGTCTCACTCCCCACAGTCACAGGCCGCAGAGTAAATGAAGAAGAGCCACTCCTTGTAGACTTGACAATCATGGAGCAAAGAGGACAACGAGGCTAATTTGAATGGCACACGATCTCATCTTTATTTCACTTCACATATCCGAGTGGATTCCAACTAACTAAAGGTCATGGGTAAAGAGATCCACTCATATTTCAATAGATAAGAAAGGAGGGTTAAACCTACAAGCGGACGGAGAGTCACCTTTATGGTGAGTCATTCTTAAAACTATGGGATTTATTAAGTCTATTGTCGTATAACTGGACTACTATAATGAAAGCATGCGGCCGAATTGCAGTCACTGATTTGGTCATGTGGCAGTTTTACTTTTGTAAATCACTCTCTCCCTTTTCTCCTCTTCTCTTCTCTCTTTCTCTCAAGAGTGACGAAGTATTATATCAAATATTACAGATATTTCAACTAACGCTCTTGATTTCTGAAAACTCCCATGATATATTTTATTTCCTTTTCAGAGAACACCTATTGTTTCATCTCCATAGCATTTTCATGGCTCCACCTGTGGGTGTGGGTGTGAGTGTGCGCGCGCGTATGGGTCTGTTTAAATCATCCACATAGCCATGACATCAACGGCCAAAATTAAAAGGGAAATGAGTTTCCACGAATGTTTTCACCTGTTCAAGCTCCACTACAACATATACAAGAGGCATAAATTGGTCCAATCATATGCTGCCTCACAAACCTTGCCTTTGAATGTTAAAACATGACAATGTCTACACCAAATGTATAAACCAAAGATCCGTGTCCGGCACTCCCTTCGTTCCGTGGTCCCGGTCGGTTTCTACTACGGAAGTCACCAAAATGGCACATATCGATTACTGTAGTCCAATTAAACGATGTAGATTAATTACTGTCTACACAATTATGATTGTGTTGATGTTGTCTGGGTGTTTCAAATGGCAAATAAACTTTTTGGGTTGATTATTTATTGGTGCTGTGCTGTTTACTTTAGGGTTAGGGTTAGGGTTAGCGTTAGGGTTAGGGTTAGCGTTAGGGTTAGGGTTAGGGTTAGGATTAGGGTTAGGGTTAGGTTAGGGTTAGGGTTAGCGTTAGGGTTAGGTTAGGGTTGGGGTTAGCGTTAGGGTTAGGTTAGGGTTAGGGTTAGGTTAGGGTTAGGGTTGAGGTTAGGGTTAGGTTAGGGGTAGGGTAGGGGTAGGGGGAGGGGTAGGGGGAGGGGTAGGGGGAGGGGTAGGGGGAGGGGTATATTCTAACAGACTTATATTTGCTAGCATAATCATGCAGTAATCGATATGTGCCATTCTCGCGATTTCCTAAGTAGAAACAGACCTGGACCACAAAGGGAGGGGAGTGTCCCTGCCTGGCTCTTATTAAGAGCACAGCTTTATTCATAAACACCTGCAGTCACTGTCTCAAGCCCAGTAGTTATCAATCCTTCGAATTGCCTGAACCTCCATGCACTAAGCTCTGTTATCATCTCTGCATTCAAACCGAAGGCCTTTGTAAAAGATTGACAAGAAAACATCTCAGTTGTCACAGTCATCGGTCAAAAGTAGTCAGATGTATGATATTGTTAAATTATGTCGCTTCAAACAATCTAATGAAACGAAAAAAAAAAAAAAAAGCACACAGAAAAGTTCATTCTGTGAATAATTAAGTGACAGATAATCCAATATCGCTAAATATATGCAGTAGTAAAGTGCGAGTCTCACATCAAATCGGCCCTTCTTCAGCGCAAAAAAAAAAAAATGAAAAGTAAAGAAAATAAACAGGAGCCATTTTGAAGACCAAGGAGGAAGCACATTTATGTCCATTTCCTATAAATGGGAGAAAATTGAAATGTTGTTTTTAAAGATCCTGTGCTGATTCAAATTACTGATTCAACTCATTATTTTGGACAATAGTGGCTGTTCCTTCTGCTCTTTTTAGGTTCAAGACGAACCCGTCAACTCTGACCTTGAAAATATATTTTAAAACTGGGAATCTGTTGTTTTTCCATCTTACTCTTCATTTACTTCCTAAAACTATGTATTTATATCATCCGCCTCGCTCTAGAACTGGTCCATTATCGCTGATCAATATCTATTAATATACAGATATTTGCGGTATTACGCATGTTTATGTGTCTCTATATTTTGGGGGTGTATGTTGTATGTGTGTGTGTATGTATATGAGCGTTCAGCCACCTGTGTGACACAGGTCTATTGTCAGTCATCTGTTAAATCAATATCTCGGGCACGAATGGACGGTCAACAAAAGCAGAGTGAACTTCGTTACCAGACAGGGGGGAAACCAGCTGGGAAATGGAGATAGGCGTGTGACACTCCATAGGCCATGCGCTGAAACAGTATAATGTCACAGTCACATCACCGATGTTATGTCAATCCAGTCTCTATGCCAATACATTTCGGCAGAAATGTACATGTACTTGAAGAGGTCGCTAATGACGTGGGTTTCAGAAACGAAATGCAGATAAAGATAACTATTTTGATGGATTTTAAAGGTGTATCAGTAACAAGAGAGATTAAGTTGTAGATAACAGTGAAAGTATGATAAGTAGCACACATTTGTAATTATGCCTGACAAAAAATTTAAAAATACTTCAAAATAGTCATGCTTGAAATGATACAGTTTTCTAGCAGAAATCAACATAGTTTCGTAATCAGATAAATATTATTTCTAATTTTATTGTTTTCACCACATTGATGCACCTGTCATTATGACTGTCTTGCAGTGCTATCTAAGCGCGATGCGAAGGCACAGAGATCTGAGGTACTGACATTTCTATCTTTGTGGTACCATTTGGTCTAGCGTCAGCATGGCCGATGTGATTATTTTCGGGGGAGTGAATGGCAAACGTATAAAACACAGCTGAAAGATAAACAATCTCAGTTTGATATCAAGAACAGAGTCCAATTTTGACTATAATAATATAAAACTAAAGGTCATACATTCCCAGTGCGATTCTTTGGACCTAGAAGGTTAAGACGAACATGTTTTTCAGCCAGAAAATAAACTTAAAACGCGGCTGAATTCCGAATGATCTTAGTAGTGCCAAGAATGAAGCTTAGCACTGGCAACATTGGCTAAAGGTCAGACGCTTTCAATGAATTTCCTAGGCTTAAGTGGGCTCGTGTGAAGACATGCATACTTTTTTCAAATTTCAATATTTGGCTTTTTTGGGTTAACTTATTTCCTAGGCTCGATAGCATTGACAGGAATCCTCTTCATTTTTGCTCTGCACGAATACTTGTAGCACCTAGTCATCATATCAGCCAAAAAGCTGATCCCTGCTTATCATCAATGGGTTACAAAGTTCGAACAGTTTGTTTTTCATTTTTCATTCCAACATTCTAAAGATAGGAAAGATGGCAGCTGCCCCATATCGTGACGGATCAGAGTCGACTTCGGAAAGCTTCACACCAAACTGTGAGAGCAAATGAAGACTCCAGTGGAAAAACCCAGGTAAGTCACATTTTCTGCAAAAAGAAAAAAACAAAAATTAAAGTTTAGAAGCCTATAGTTTTTCACTGTATACCCTTTTAAAAACTCTCTTTTTAGCGGAACTATGATTTTTTTCTGAATTATTGTTCTGGTTAACAAATCTTAGCGATGAGCTTTATAACGCCGGGGCAATAACTCGTTTTTCACAAAAATGTGACTATCTGGTTTTTCCACTGGAGTCTTCAAAAGGGAACAGCATTTGAGAAGGACATGGTAAGACAGGGAACAGGGGAGTGGAAAGGGGAGTGGAAAGGGGAGTGGAAAGGGGAGTGGAAAGGGGAGTGGAAACAGGAACAAAGTTGTTGCAAACGGCACAGGACCAAGTGGTCGGAAGTCTCGCACTGCAGCACAGCAGAAAGAGCAAACTCATCTAAAAGAAAAAACCTACAACTTAGAACAAACTTAAAACAAAAACATAAAAATGGAACAGGAATGTGGACCGAAGATCTTTGGAACATCTTGTTACTGAGAAAGTCTGGCTTTTCCTGGTAAGAACCAAGTTTGGACAGCCCTCATCGTGTATAGTAAAACAAGTTTGTTTGGCGGTAAAACAGAGGTACGTGTGAACTTTACACACGGGCTAAGAGGACAGTGATATGGTTTGAAATGAACATTTACACGGCTAGTCAAAGTATCAGACAGAGACAATTCTATCCGACTATAGAAACAACAATAACCTAAAGAGCTGACAGAAAATCTCTGAACTATCGTACAGTGAAAGTGAATAGCGAGGACAACAAAACTGGACAAGAAAGAACAAAGAAGCAGGTCAGATTTTTCCCATGGCAAAGAACGATCATAGATCAAATGAGTGAGTGTAGGAGTAAGAAGATCAACCTTGTGATTGGGTTTTTTGTTCCAGGTTCGAATCCTAACTGTACAGTCCCCGAATTTTTGTGTTGGGAAAGATAATTTTCACACATTTCCGGGCACGACCCCGGATCAAATAAATACGCGACTGTAAGAGACAATGAAATATTGTCCGGCTGAGTTGATCGCCTCACAGGAAGCTGAGAACGTGCGTGGGTCCCGCCATTTGATCTGTAAAGTTGAACGGATGGTAAAGCTCTAAGAGCGAGCCTGCCTGTACGGGGATAAGCGCCTATACAGATGCGTTGTCGTGTTATTGATAGACCCAAACAAGCAACACCAGCACGATCGTGCTCTAGAAATCTTATGAAATTTTACGTCACGAACAACAGAAATTTATAATTTTGGCATCTTCAGAACTCCCATTGTTTAGATAATATTTCCATTCCGTAATTAACGGCAGTTGAATTATCCATAATTTAACACCCATTTTATATTGTAACCTGTACCATTACAGATTACGATGCAATCTTTTCAGAACAGCGAATCCGTCGGCAGATCAGGCCTTTAGCTTTTGAAGATGATAGACCGAGTTTGTCACTCAGATTTTATGAATGGCACATATCGTGGACCTGAACTAGATTTCAACCCTGACAAGATCTAAAGGATTTGGTGGCTCAAAAGAGGACAATAGATGTTTCACGTGCCTAACCTGGCCACTCACGACATTTTGTCTCATTCTTTGTCTGTTCAAGAGGTCTAGACGCCGGCTTTTCTGTCAAAGGATTGATAATCATGAAAGATAACAGCACATTTCCTGAGTTGGACTCACTTTCAGATGAGTACCTGACAATATACAAAGATTGTTATTACTCAATTGGGAAGGGATCTGAGCGCATACCGGGCAATGTTGTTGTATACATTTCACAGGAAGCTGAGATCTGTTGCTTTTGCCGGGTGCTAATAGCCTGTAGAGCGCTTAGAGCCTGTCCTGCATGGGAATAAGCGCCATTTACCTGCCATCTATGTTCTATTCTCTCAGACATTATACATATTTATTCTTCTAGTATTCACCAGTCCCTAACCCTCTACAGTACAATGTGAGATGAAACAGGATAAAAATAAGCTGTGGGATTGGACGCAGATAAAATTTTCCTTTCATTACATAAAGACATGCATGGAGTAGACTGTTAGTGTTGACCGATACTCTGTCAATTTATGTCAATTTAAGAGTCTCATTGTGGGATCGGGAATATTCAACATTGTTTTAGAGTCACACTTTTACTCTCTTTAAGGTTACTATTCCATTCTGTTGAAATCAAACAATCGTGGCCAGCCTTGGCATGCCGGCCGATAAGATCAATTTGAAGATTCTATTCCTTCATCATCCGCCGCACTCCTTCAGATATTATCTTTCTGAAGAAAGGAATCGTGTACAGCACCGCTGATCTTCTCTGAATAGAATTCCAGAGGAAAAGAAATAACCACCAAATTTGGAAGCATTGATTGTCTTTTGCCCATGATCGCTTCTGTAACTAATCCAAGCATTGAGGTCATGTCAGAGTAGGCATCAGTTCAAAGATCTTAGGCGGAAAGGACGGAGAAAGTAGGGCGGCTTCCATTTGTTGACATATCAATACTGAGGCATGAAGATTAACTCCTTATAGTCTTTTGTCCAATCAGGTTAAGGTGGTAAATAAACATAAAATATCTCAATTCATCACTGGCTGTGTGGAAGGATCAGTTACATCAATAATTCAATAGAGATCTAAACATGGCGAGAAGTTTTTTGACCACATGGGAGCTGAAATCGTATCGCTAACAAGGGCATAAAGTGATTTTATTTTCAATGGCGATGCATCGACAGTTTAGGCACCTACCCGGTCTGACATTGTATTTCGGCTGATAAGTTACACAATACCGATCCAATATGCATAAATTGTTCTTAGTGCGGTTTGTCCACACTGTCCACTAAAAGAACAGGATTCTCTATCACGTGAAAACTCACAATGTTCAACGAATTACCACAAGGACATTCTGAACGAATCCATTCAAACTAAGAATGCGAAACAGGAATCAAATCAAACACTTTGGGCTAATCACAGAATACGACTCAGTCTTCATAAAATGCACATTCGTAAAAATGACGTCACTTAGAACACGGGAAAAAAAAATATCCCAGGGCGTAAAAAATGAAAGTGAGAAGACCAAGCAGAGTGAATACCCAACATTCTCATTGGGCCGTTGTCTTTCTGTAAATTATTTCATCTCTGTTCCGAATTTCTCTTTCATCATGAATACCATCAAAGTAAGAGTTTGGATGAAAAGAAACACAAATCCACTCGTTGTGCCAGTCATTAACTCCCCTCTGTTCACAGTCTTTACAAACGTGTTCCTATCTGTGTGTGAAGATAAAAATGCATACTTTAATAAATCATTGTTTTTCATTTTAATGATTTCTAACCCATCTTTGCTAATTACCTAAGAAAACAAATAAATAAATAAATGAACTAAATAATAAATAAATAAATAAACACATAAATAAATAAATAATAAAATAAACACATAATAAATACATAATAAATAAATAAATTATAAAATAAATAAATAAATAAATAAATAAATAAATAAATAAATAAATAAAGGATCTTGAAAATCCTGAAGAAGTGTGGATGTATCCTCTCATAATCCATTGTTTTTTGCACAAATTCTAACTCCTTGTCCCCTACTGAGATAAGATAGAATAAGATGAGATAAACTTCATTTGTCCTCAAAGGAAAATTTCATTCACAGCTGATGAGGCAAATACACGTGAGACACAGTCCCACTCATAATTATCATTCATCTATAGACACAAATCTCACCAATAGTACCAGGATATTGTCCCATTAGGCAAAATGTGCGCTGTGTCATGTAAATCAATTTTGGCAGTTATTTGGAGATCTTCAGAGACGAAATGAAACTGGTTTATGAATAATAGAACTGCTTTCTTAAGTCTGGCATTTAATCTTCTACTGCTCAAAATCGCTCGGAGAATTGTAATATTTGTCATAACAGGCGCTCGGGGCCGAAGCTTCAAAACCGAATGAATTAAACCACAATATTCGCTCGTTATGGCGGGCATTACGTTCCACGACTGCCCGCCAGGAGTGAAAATCCACGAAGTAGGGACGCTATGTTTATTTGTTATTTACATACATTTTCAACCTTTATCAACCTCCCCCATACAGTTATCAACCCTCTCTAGTGTTACACACTAACTTACCGTATATTTGTTACAGTGAGAAAATTTTAATTATGGAAATTTATGACACACACCGCTGTACAGAATTACACATATACATGGACATGCACGCACGCACGCACGCACACACACACACACACACACAAAAACAACGTAATACAGTGACCCCGCGATGAACGAGGGAATGCTGTACCTTTCTCCTCTCACCCCCACCCTTCCTTTCCCCTTTTTTCCTCCTTCCTTTCTTCATAGCTTTTCTTTTTTTTTTTTTTTTTTTGATTTTCTTTTATGCCACTTAAAGGAGTGTGACATAGACCGCGGAAGAGAGAAAAGGTGAGATAGAATAAGATGGAGAGAGAGAGAGAGAGTGGGGGACTGAGAGCGAGAGAGAGAGAGAGGGACAGAGACACTGAGAAGGAGAGAGAGAGAAAGAAACAGACAGACAGAAAGTATGTGGGTTGATAGAAAGAGAAACGGGGGGGGGGGGAGAGTGATAAATACTGTGGCGTTTTTCTGCACTTAAAATAGTGAATTATAAAACACACAAGTGAAGAACAAAACACAATAAAGTGAAGAATTCTACTCCATTAACCATGTCAGTCTAAAAAAAAAAGAACTGCAGAATTAACGCAATGTATCACAACTGTAAATGCTTCTGATGCATCGAACGTAATGTCTTGTAAAATCTCACAAATCATAGTCTGAGCTGTCATGTGTCCTATTTTCTTACCACACAGATATTGCAACGCGTGTAAACATGATATTATACGCAATCACACCGACTGACCCGTACGATGACCACTACCTTTGTTGGCTCTTTGCGTCTATGTTGAAACTGAAGTCGTTGGCATTCTGCATTGGAACCGTCGTGTCCATCACCCAGTAGCTTATGGTTGCCTTCTCTTACCTCTACAATGCCTTCGTCACTGAATCTTCCGAGAATTGATAACCATGGTTGATTGTGATTCCATCCAACACAGAAACAAGAGAAAATACGATCAACTGATCCTTATCTCTGTCACAAAGAACGATGTTGATCTGGGGTAGCAGTTCGATGTCTCCCTGTCTGGTGATACTTTGCTGTCCTATTTCCTTATCTCCCTGTGTGACACAGATATAATAAATCATGTCTGTCATGCGACTCATCATGACTTTCTCATCATGTACCCCAGTTTTGCAGGACACGAAGCGTATTACACACGCATATCCACGCACACCTTCCCCAGCTGGCTGTATCGTACTATCTAACGTACTTTGACAAAAACACCTTTGTCCATCACATTTTCATCACTTTTCCACCTACTCAAATATAAATTTGACTTTTCAAAATATTAATAGACTGTCCATTGTATCAGGTCCACTGTTCTCTAAAAGCTACATTTGAGGAAAGAAAATGCAAACAGCACTAAGCGATCACATTCAGGTCTTGTCTGAAATATATATATTTTTTTTCTTTTTTTTTTTTTACACCTCAACCCCTGTCTTTTGGTGTGGATGAAACAAGATTTGGAATGGATTTGTATGTGTGTGGATTTTAGTGGGTTTTTTCCCTCACGATGATAGAGTAGGCAGCCTGTAAACATGGCAGGATCACAGAAACTCAGCATAATTTTCTCCACAGTCGAGTTAACAAAGGAAAGGCGTTTTGTCAAAGGACTTGAGGGTACTCCGCATGGCCCGCAGTCACAGAGGGTGGGCGGACCGGACAGTATTACAATACTAATCACTGCAGTGTACACAAAGGGACTCGATCAGCCTGCTGGGGCTCAAACCGTTAATCTCCTATAGCCCAGTATTGATAAATTCTCTAGGCATTGGTCACAGTCACGCAACGCTGGCATTCTAAACACCTGACCTCTGGTACCACATAGAGAATACTGTTCTTCACCCTCCTCCTCATCATCCCGAGATCTATCATGACCACCATTTTTATAGACTGTCTTAAAAAATCATGATGATTGCCAACCACCTACTAATATTTCAATGTAAACAGCCATAACTATAAACAAGATAAACAGATAAATTTCCAAATTTCTAACGTGGTTGGTTGGTTTTATCGTCAGAGTGAAGAATTATCTGTATGGAGTACAGCCATTGTCTTTAATACCCCAACAAATACTGAGACACTGTTTACAACAAGGAAGACCACAACAGTCATTGATATCTGCAACTATCAGGATCAAATCTGTTACAGAAATGTCTTGAATTTCAAGACCTCTACTGTCAACCAGCAACTAACTCGAGAAAGCCAAACAAATTACAAGAAACATGGCCAAGAGTAGACAAGATGAACTTGATGAAATTGATGAGCTCCTAATGAGCTTTCAGAGAGACTCTGTTTACAAATACGCCATCAATTTCCTACGATTTCACGCACAGGACGGGCAGAGAGAAGAATAGAAAAAGCGAAACAAAGAGAAGATGACAAAGATATAGACTAAAAGACTGAAAGACAAGACCGGAGAAAAAGGGAACAGGAAGGAGGAAGGGCTAAGTAAGAGAAAGAAAGAGCACATGGAACAGTTAGCTTTGATCATACAGACCTATTTTCCCTGTAAACTACGCCCTGCAGGCTGAATGATGACTATAACTACGTAGAGGGTGAGGTCAAGAGAAAAATGTGCTCGTTATTTTTGGGGCAATCGCGCATAGTCTCCACCGAAACTCCATATCGGTTACTTGTGTGACAGAACCGCCTAAGTCCCACAATAAGTGCAGAAAAAGACAGAAATGTTTACCCTATTAATTTCCCCTTTTCATTTGTGCATTATTTGTTTGTTTGTTTTTGTTTCTCTGTTATCCCTCTGGTTCTTGCTTTTGTACTTCGGCTCAAATGTGGATGCTAAAATATATTTGTCCCTACATTATTTTGTAGAATTGTGTCAGTGGTTCAAGGAACTAAAAGATGTTTTGCACAGAAAAAAGTTTCCAAATGGTGACTGAGTAGCAAATTGTCTAAAGGGGTTTCATCTCCTAGAAATATTCCTGCTGATGACCGTTGCATGCAATGTCGCCTCTAAATAAACCCTATTGTCTAAATATCCTTAAGCTATTGTAACAGATAAGTTAATTATAACACTAATTCACTTTTCTGTTTTTTCTCCATAGACATACTATAAATAGACCCTGTAATTTCTGTCCAAATTAATGAGGGAATATTAATTATATCCTATTGCAGGCTTCCTGGCATTCAGAGATAAGGGATGATTGGAGAAGTGGGTGGACAGAAGAGCGGGGAGAAGGACCCTCAAACAAAAACAAATTAAAAAATGTAGTCCAATGTTAACCCTTTACCGACTTAGTTTAAAAGTGCATGTGATTTTGTTCAGTAGCAAGATGTCCCGTCTTTTTCCTCCTTGTTGATTCTGTGCAGTGCAGACTTCACTTAAGATACAGATTTTTACCAGGGAGTGAAGGATACGAAGACCTAGAGAGGATGCTGTGCCAAGAATATTTCACATAAATCCAGCCCAGAAAATGTCAGACTAATCAACTTGCTTTGCCGAAAAAAAAAAAAAAAAAGGCAAGTTGCCATCCCCAAGTTGCTCTCACGTTTGAGACCAGGATCAGTTTCTCTCATGACAATAGAAATAAATAAATAAATAAATAAATAAATAAAGGAAACAGAAGCTGAAGAAAAGGGTGAGGGGAAGAGAAAAAAATCCTAGAAGAAATAGAGTAGGTGCACATTCTTCAAAATGTCTGTTACAACAGAACTTCGACCTGAAGACTCTAGCGCTGAGTAAAAATGAAATGAAAGCACCTAAACTCAAACTTCAAGCCACAATATGTGCTATTCTGATGACCCAAAGACCGACGTCATCTCCTTGCACTTTTACAGTGTCCAAGATATGATAAAATGTGCAGGCAAGCATTTATCTATCATATCGAGTGCCAAAGAGAAATGGAATCTTGTCTATTAATTTTGTGAACTGCATGCATGCCAATTTTGTTTTCTTCCTTTGTATGCGTTTGTACAGTTGCGCCTTATTTGTTTTCTACTCACACATTTACAACTCAAATATTTTGACTTTCTTCTATTTCTTCTGTATCTCTTTTCTTTTAAATCATTTCCCCCTTTCTTCTTAGTTCCTTGTCTTCCTTCTGTCATTTAAGTCGAATCGACTGAGTCACTGTTGAGCATCAGGCATGTGATGTGTGGCAAATTTCAGTCGGCGTTTCTTTAGTTTCCTTTTCATATGAACTATTAACCATTTATTTGTTTATTTTTCTCCCGTATTTAACTCTACTTTTATTATTTGGAAGTCATAGGTTCAATAGGCTTTAAGTTTATTGAGCCGGTCACTAACAGCCAAGAGTTTTAGCCCTAAATTTTTTCCCACCCCGTGTTTCTAATTTTAAGCACACACGTTTCTTCCCACAGTCTAGTCAGGTTCCAGAGTTCAATGACAGACGCTTCGCTCAATTCGGTCCATCACATGTGTGGGCTCGCAGCGCAGCGTGCCGAGTCTAGTATACGTAATGATATGTCTATGCTCCTCTCAATCATCCAGAGCCCACTATTCTAGATAACCATGGTCATGATCATGGACCGCCTACGGAATGCAGTTTACGATATCATCTGCTTTTGTTCCTCAAACATAATACAGAGACGTATGTTGCAACTTTTCCGCTATATTGTGTGTAAGAGACTAATAATGTGTTTGATCATATTGGGAACAGGTTTATGGGTCAAAGTTTGAGAATGGTTCCTGTCTTCCCTAGGCCCTGGAGGAGACAATAAATAGACAGTAGTGCTACATTTGACATCACTTAAAAGTGCATTTTCTTTTGTTTATTTATTTTTTAAATTTCTTTTTATTTTTTATGTTTTATGTACGTGTATTAGAGCATTGAAAACAAATTAATAAACAAGTAAAGGTGGCAAACTAGTCCAGTTCTGACATATGCATATCTTTTACTCGGTTTAACCCAGCAGGTTTTCCTATCACAGAAGTTGGGTTTTGCTCCCAGCTATACCAGGAACAGAAACTATTGGTGAGTGGTTTCCAGCCTTCACTGCTCCTGGTCCCCGGGAGTGTCAGATTGAAATTGTAAAAGTTGCGACAATGAGGTACTTTTGACAGCCAATGTATTCGCCTTTGCAAACATGTCCCCCCCCCAAACACACACACACACACACACACACACACACACACACACACACACACACACACACACACACACACACA
>JBCEWB010047984.1:0-14300 GCA_039654565.1 Peronia peronii | reverse complement strand
TATCTATCTATCTATCTATCTATCTATCTATCTATCTATCTATCTATCTATCTATCTATCTATCTATCTAACTATCTCTCTATCAATGCGATGACACATCCAAGGATTTCTGTCTTGCCAGCGATTGTGTACTGGAAAAGAAATTGATTCCTTTGCTCAGCACAGGAAACCACATTATTTGCACATCCAATGCTCTCATCAACACGTGCATGCACATGACCGTGCACCACACACTATCGCATTTCTCTGCGTAATTTCATTGTTCATGCCTTTCTGGAAGAAATCCATTACAATCCCGCTCCTCTGTAATACTTTTTTTTTTATTCCATGTCTCCTTTCCCTCAGCGCTTTCATTGCTTTGTAACTCCGTAGACAAAAAAGTTTGAAAACAAAATCAAAACAGTCTGCTCACAAAAAGAATAACAACAGCTTGTTCAAGTTAAAAACGAACAGCAACAGTTTGTTCCTTTGCGGAGACATTATCTAACTTCGTTTTTAAGACAACTGTTTCTTCCTGGTCCTGTACAACAAAAACTCGGTACTAACAAAAAAAAATTATAACATGGAATGGAAAACTAACGAAAACGGATCAAAGCTTTCACAATGCTCACTCCCCGCACAGAAAAACGCAATTTACTGACCCCATTTTTGCATCAAGGATGTCAAGTTCTAGCTCATCAGACCAGGCCAGCGGTATATTCTACCTCAAGGGATAAGGCGCTCCAAATCTTTTGAGCTTTTTATCTATACTCATTTTTGGAAAATGGCGATTTCTTTTCTATCTCTCAAGAATCCATTTGTGTCTCCAGCAAAAGACAAGAAAAAAAGAAAGTCCAAAAAATAATAATATGTATTTACAATAATACCCAGTCTGAAACGCTAAAGAAAACAACATGAAAGAGAAAATGAAGGAATCGATATCTTCAGGTTTGACATATTCTATTGAATTATATATTATTGTCTGCCCCGGAAGGTTTGATACAGGACGCTATCTAGTCTGAGGGCGCAAGACAGCCATATTGGTTTCCATTGGTTTCCAGAATGAAGAGGCCATATTTTCCTAATTTAGTCTGTTCCATTTCTCATTTCAGCATGTGAACTTGAACGGCCCTCTGGGTTGAGTTCTTGAACCAACGCGCATCATTACGCATTAAGATGACACGAAATATGCAAAAAAGACATTTGCTATATTGCGTATATCCCTAAATTACTGCTGCCTCCTTCTCTAATAAAATGATAATGAAATCAAGTAAAATAAGACAAAATGATAAACGAACCAAGGATAATGAAGGGAGCGGGCGATCAAAAAATTAAATAAAAACAAACTCAAGACAAAACAAAAGAAAAGAAATCAAAAAAGCTTCACAAAGAAAACCCCTATTATCTGCCAACAACAATAACATATACCCAGTGTTTTTTTTGTTTGTTTATTTGTTTATTTTTTTTATTTTTATTTTGTTGTTGTTGTTGTTTTGCAATATTCCATTCTCTCTTTGCTGTATATGCCTCTGAGCACATGTCGCTGCTGTTACTGATTTATTGAGATATTTCTAAATATCTAACAAAGAGATCTAAATAAAACAACACCAACACTAATAACAACAGCAACAAAAGTTGAACTGTGGTGAATCATTCCGTGATGAATAATAATACAGGCCTGTAGGAAAGGTTATGTTCTAAGAGATATTTCACATTTTAAAAGCGACTGTTGCTTTAATATGCAGTATGAAATTCAGTCTGTGAAAGATTATGCTTAACATGTTCATTCTAATCCTCCCAGTTGCATTCATCCAGTATTTTTGCTGGAAGTCTGACAATGAAAATTATCTCATTTCCCAGCATTTCATTTATCCTGGTATTATACCTCCCTTCACACAGATGCGCATAACCGTAGATATGGCAGCCATTGTTGTGTGCTATGTTTTTTCGAGAACGGACAACTTCATTAGCGCCCGGAATTCGTCATGGCTTTTTAGAACAAAAATGACTCCAAGATAAAATAACTTCAAATCTATATCTTATATTAACATTCTGCAAAGAATTCATGGGCACAGATTCTACACAGTTCATTACCAAGAATCTGTAACGAAAAACTCATATAAAATTATATGATTCCCTGATGTCACGCTGGGCTACAAGCGTTTAACTCTGTTATAACTAGATAGCTCGTGAACATCTGCAACACAATTATAATGCTGTTCTGTCAACAAACCCCATATCCTCAGACTCCAAACAAATCTGTCATGTTTCCAAGAATATATTCTGGATCAGAAAGGTATGCAATTTACACATATTATATACATTAAAATGATCTATTGTCAAAAACACAAAAAAAGAACCAGGTGCCACCCCCTCCTCCAAAACCATTATGAAAGAAAAAGATGAAATGAAGATGACCACAGTGATTGATATTGATGATGACCGACGGTCTTCAGTCTTGATGGGCCAAACATTTCTGTAAATATAACTGGTGGTGATGATGATCAATTTTGTTTTGAAATAGGACCACAATCATGTTTCGTAATTCTATTATCAGTTTTAATCCCTGCATAATTTATGGCAAGATCATTTTGTTTGAAAATTAGGATATAACCGGCCACAGATGACTGAAAGAGAAGTCTAAAATGTAACATCAAAAATTCCATCTATCCACGTTTGTTCCTAAGTGTTTATTTCTCACATTAAGAAATGGTGGTGATCATAATTGCTTGTGTCTTTTAATGTATTGGAGTAGTTGCCAATTCACAATCCGTCTTAAATTTTAAGACATTTGTATAAAATGATGTTGAAATTGATATTAATGAAGATAATTATGATGTTGATAATGGCATACAGGTGATGATGATGATACCTGACACTACTACCAATTTCGAAAGTTTGGCGGTCCCAATATTTTCATCAATTCCACTCAACTCCGTTATTTAAATTAGTTGTTTGTTTATTTTATAACGGCTAGTTTTAAGTTACAGTCTATGTCTTGATATTCAAAACCTTAATACAATAATATCAGTGAAGATAATGATGATGGTGATAAACAAGGAATATCGCAGAGGCTGACAGAAAATTGAAAAGCAAAATCAGCCCAAATAAAATGAAAGGAAAATTATATTTGTTCAAGCTCCCCTCGCTTAATTTAAAACAATTTAATAGTCAGGACAGACCACAAAAATCTCCCAGAACCGAAATAGGGTTAAAGCCGAACTTAATTCCTCGTGTGGTCAAATTGATGGTAGGGTAAGTTTCGACAACGATTAAGTCCTGGGATTGTCTCTCAACCTTGGATCGAGTGGGACATTCCCAGGTCACATCGACCTGCATGCAAGCCGACAATGTATCTGTTTGTCCTTGCGTTTCATGTGTAATTAAGTCAAGGACATGTACTTGCCCGAGAGCTTGGCCTCTAACCATGGGAACATTATCCATACGGATCTCATTAACGGATTCTAGCTTGGTGCCATTGCTTGCTGTGGTTGTTCCTTGATGTTATTTGTTTATTCAGTATATATTGCTTTTTACAACATGTTTGCAGAACAACTGGGAGAAGTTAACCTGTTCTGTGCCACGTCCTTTTTATACCTCTTTTCCTTTTTGTGTTCCTTTGCTTTACTCTTCATATTTATTTTTGGTTTAAAATTTGGTTTGTATAAGAATAATTAAAACGAATTTTTAAAAAACAAAAGTTCCGTTTGTAATTTGAATCTTTTTCTTTTTTTCTTTTCTTTTTTTTTCAACCAACACTGTTTGACTGAGAGATCTTGGTTTCTTTGTTAACGCAGGAAAAAATTGATGGCCAGCTCAGTATCCTTCTCAAGCAAAGCAATTATTACACTGGCCATCTTTGCTCTGGGCTTGTCCTTAGAAATTATCTGAGTTTATTTTCGTGCTCCTTTATTGTTGTTGTAAGCTGTGGCCAGTTAATCATAATGACTGCGGAATAGTTCAGAGCCAGCTCTATTGTTTTATAAATTTAGAATCAACAATTAGACTTTAAATAGCCGGAGAATGGTTATTTTTGCTTGCCTTAAGATGAATCTAAATAAATAACCCTAACTCTCATTGTCTTATAGTTTTGCTGTGATTATACTAAAAAATGTTTGAACTTTTACAATTTTCCCCTGAGATATTACAGCTTGAGAGGATTAATGAAGGTTTCTTCAAATTCTAAAACTGCCCTTATATTCTAAAAAAGCCCACGGCGTTATCAATATTGCTAATAATAGCACAGAATTGTAGATTTTAAATGAATTCAATACAAACAAAAATATCGTTGGACTCAGTCTCACATAAATCCTTCCCAGCGGCTATAAAACCCGAACTTTAGAATTAATTAGTGATATTAGTGAAAGAAAGATGGCTATAGTTTGGCCACATGTCAGTCATGGACCCCTAAAACCAAATATTGTCCTGGAATGGTATCTCAAAATAAGTGGAACAGCCACATTTCTATCCATCTCCCAACATTCAACACAAATTATACTTTTAACTTCTTGCGGAAGAGCAAGCGAGGCTAAGGACAATGCATTTTCTGAGGAACGTCAGCCAAATTGCACCAGTCCACACTGCCTGCACTGTGTGATTTATGATAGTGCATTTATTACAATAAAAATCATGCAAGGACTTCCATCACCAAATCTTGCTAGCTACAAAGTAATAATTATAGCAACCAACAACAACCGTGCGCCTGAGGTAAATTCAGTCATGTTGAATAATAAGAATTGCTTATGAGGTGCACAATTTCTTCTCCAAACGAGATCAAAGCCTACAAATAATCTATCTTGTGTTCAGTGTTTCATTTCAAGTATTACCCATAAGAGACAAAAATGGTATTGCAATAAGCTTATAAGAATCTCACTGTAAATATAAATATTTAAAAAAAACATTTTTAACATGTAATAATCTGTTACTGCAAAATGAACGTTCGTTTCTCAAGATATTATACTAGTAAACTGATTAAGGAAGAGGGTCAATTGTTAGATTTCTGAGCAACTGGCTGACAGAACACCTTTATTGCACAACGTCTAAAACAATTGGCATTGACAGAAACTATGTGACAACTGATCTGATGCTCTAGAAACATCTATGCACCAAGAAAGATTAATGTAAATATTTCGTTTTTCTGAGGACATCTGGCGCATTAGACTGATTTTGGGCCTTATCTAACAATTTAGTTAAGGCCACCAATTAAAAATGCTCTGCAGGCTGCCTCATGTACACTTGATTATATGTTTTGGCTGGGACACAATTTGAAAGAAAAGTTTGCCAATACACTCGGATGTGCAAGAAAGAAAGAATGGGTGGCAGAGAATCGGAATGACGATTCAATAGAGGCTGGAGGTGATGTGTAAAGGCGAGCCCCTACTGTTGGGAGACAACCGTAGATTTGTCTACTAACCGTAGGAGTCTGCCTCTACACATCATTCCGGCATTTACTAATTAGCCACTCCGAATCAAGTAGGAAATCGTGCCTATTTTGTTTATAAAAGTGACAGAAAGTTATATAATGATAACAAGGGAAACACTAAACATTTTCCAACCATATCAGAGAACTTTATATAACTTTCAGTGGAGCAATAGTTATTAATAAACAAAGCAGAACAATGAGACAGCTCTATTTTAAACTAAAATTTTACTCACTGAAAGCTCTTGGGTTATTATAGAAAATTAAATTGTTTTTGCTTGCCTTATATATTTATGACAGCGCCATAATCCACTACGTCTATCTCATGTTCAGCAGTAAAGATCTGTACTAATCTGTATGGTTTAATGTGTGTTACAATATTTCTAATGACAAGGATTTTTTGTTGAATATCCTCGACAGAATTAAGGCGATACATTTTTGAAAAAAAAGATATTCAAGACTTATTTAAACTTCATAATCATTGAACAAATCAATGTTCTGTCGTGTCTAAACTCTGTTTATCATGATAGACACTAATTATATCATTCTAAACACGATGCCTCATTGCCATCATTGTCGTTTTACAGGTAAAGGACTACGACAGTAATGTGAAATCTGCATATGTAATGGGATTGTCATATATTCACCTGTATTCACATCACCACAAGCAAAATCAGAAAGATAAAGAGTTTGTTATAATGAAATCTTGACTATGTTTTTTCCCAACTCTTCTGGCACGGATTAGAAACAAAAAAGCAAGAAATAATAATGACCAATGCGGTTGACACTTTTCACCTCTTAGATTTGGCTTTCCATGTTGTTGTTGTTTTTTTCTATGTAATTGACAGGACAATTGACAGGACAACTTTGTATCAACAAAAAACAACTAGACGTGAGTTATACTCATAGCTTTTGCTTATTGCTTGTCTATTTGTCCAGACAAGTTGTCTTCAGCTTGGAAACTATTCCGAGCAAGGGACGAAAACAAACCTTCACTTAAAATGTTTAATGATCTTATTAATGTTAAATTTTTCTTTCCCTCCATTTTGTGAGAATTAACTGACGACATAGAACAGTACAAAACATATTGCAATTACCCAGAGGGAACCCAGTGTGGGACAGTGCATCGTCTCAATTTCATCACTTAGTATTGAACAATCTTAGTAGTATTACCACAGCACTTGAAGCAAGAATCCCGTTGAAGGCCAAACTACAACTTGATAATTCTGGACAGAACCATTCTGGCATGAACCTTTTCAGTCACCCGCTATGGTCATTGGAACTGTAAAGATGTTTTTCTGTTCGAACCTGCCACAAGAGTTGGACTACAAAACCAAAAAAGTGCAGCTTTGTGAACGTACCATTAACGTGGTTATAACGAAGTACGGCTGGAACAAAATGGAAGAGTTTAAGCATGAACATAATGGCAATATCGATGAATAAACCTAAAAACTAAATATATAACAAAAAAGTTCCAAATTAAAGAGCTGAAGTGGTTAGTAAACTAGGAAGAAAGATGGCGTAAACAAGAGAGGGAAAACAATTTTTCTTCAGTCATTGTTATAGTACAACTTAAGATATAACATGGACTTAATTTGGTCTGTGGACGTAAAAGCCAGAGAAGACAGAGTTTGTGCTAAGGTATACAGAGAAGAACATAGAAGACATTCACTTTCCCCTGTGCAATTAAGAAGACTATAACTGCACTTCAGCCGCGATTAGGAGTAACCATGAAACATGCATTCAATCATAACAATATCCAGTAACATTTATTCATTTAGGAATTTACAATAATTATTTCCTACGAGTGTGACGCGTCTGATTTGACGTTGTAGTTGTAAAGCACATAGTGCCCTAGACATGCACAATATAACGGTTATCTGAGTGAACAGGTATGAACCAGGAAATACAGGCATCAATAATCACGAAAGCAAGATATCAATGCATGGACTTTTTAAAATTAGGAAAACAAATTAAGGAAGAAATAAAAGCGTACAGCGGCCGCGCATCTAGCACTAAACCGAACACAGCCACATCGCATCAAAGGAGCCATGCTCAGCGACATTCATCGGGGTTCGATAACTTGTCTTTCATTAGCCAGTACGTCTATTTTAATTAGCTTTGGCCTGATTTATAAATGCTAGACTTAAGGGTATTCTCCAATGTGAACGATACAGATATGAAAAGAATTTCATTGTATTCTACGAGTAACATCGTAAAAGGACAGGACAAACAGAGAAAAGGCTTTGATCAGTGTTATACATTAAATTTAATTGTAAATTCTAATTTGAGGGGGTTTTTTTGTTTTTTTTTTTACTCTAGTTTCAGCATATCTTCCCCGTTATGAATTAGAAACAACCAATCAAAAAACAACAACAACAACAACAACACAAAGGCCAAATAGTAAAGTTAAACCTTTTCACTGGAGTTGAAACAATCAAGCAGAAACATTTGGCAATAAAAGATTAAAATGTTCACTGGCTAGTTCTCAGTTTATTCCAACGATTTCTTTTTTTATTCTTGTTTTCAAAAAAGGTCGGAGGTGGCGTGTGTGACTTGTATTAACACTGATTTAGTGTTGTATGTCAGGTCTGACGAAGAAGTATCAAAATATGAGAAGGGCCACCTACCTTCAGAGTAGTCACCACTAGTGTTTTATTGCCAAAGGGATTTCCATTGTTGTGTCCTTCACTGTGAGTCACGTTGATACCTGAGGAGACTCGCCACTCACCCGCCTGAGAACACAGCAAATCCGAACATTACCATTGCTCGCCCATCATAAATGAAAAAAGCACAGATACAAAGACGGCCCGTTACATATGGATGTGTTGGAAGACGATGAAAGAATTTTTAAAAATATATTTCTCAATTCTACACATTCTCTAGTAAGACATGGTATCACTTGCAGCATTTAAATCACTTGTGAAAAACAAAGTGACAGCTAAAAAGAACGAAATAGCACAAAACAATCAAACCAGAGCCAAAAATACTTTAGAATCTTTCCATTAAACCCAATTTTAAAAAAAAAAAATCAACAGGGAGCAATCAAAATCCAAACGTTGGCAAGAAACAATAAAACGGGATCGAACAAATATTATGTCATGAGATAGGAACAAATAATATAGGGGAAATTTTAATATTCTATTCTGGCTCATCCAATCTTCGTTGATTTCTGCAAAGCTTTTCCATTATTCCTTCAACTTATTAATATAATGGTCGGTCTTTCCGCTCGTAATCCAGCAGTTATAACTTAGTCTTTACTGTATGATTGACCTTTAGCAGGGCTTCAACATCAACAAAGAAAGTACTATACCAAATAATAAATGTAATATAGAACACATACGTTGCCTCATCTTAGGCCTTTTATTCATCTATGGACGAAAATAGATAATAACAATAAACTCTGAGGCAAGCACGGGGAGAAGAGCACACTGACCTTAATCAACCCCCGCTGTGTTAACTGCAAGATATCCAGCTTGAAATCCAATCTTCTACCCGTTTTTAGAATAATATCACCCGTAAGACCTTTCATGGGAATCTGAGGATGCAAGGAATATAAAAAATAAGAGGATTTAAAAATATTATGAAAGCAATAAACTCCCAGCTCTCTCGTCTCAATTACTTAAGCCACTTTTAATTAATAGCATTGATTTTGATGAGAACGCTCATGCCCTGAATTATGTCCTGTTCATTAAGCCGCATTTATGCAGCCAAGATTTTAGTGGCTTTTTTTTTTTCATTTTATTTCTGAAAAGCTGTTCAGAACCGCGTTGTGTATGTTTATGAGACGCTAGAATATCCAGAAAAAAAATCAAATCATAATATTTGGTATTTGGACTTCTTTATTAATGGATTTCATGTCAAACTGGAACCATCCTCATTTATAATGAAGTTTTCAAAGAACTTTTCTCTTAGTATTAGTTTGGGCTTTTCTGGGATTTCAAGGTTTTAAGTCACAGTAGGATTATCTTGACTGAATCTTTCAAAAATTTCAACTTTACATATATTATGCGCTATGCATTTTTTCAGTTATCAGAAGGCGTCAGAGTTCAAAATTAGATTTTCATAAAAAAAATCGGGAGGTTGAATAATGTGGTAAAAATTTAAAAACGAATTAGCGCAAGGGATGCATTAACATTGCACATCTCAAAATTTTATCAGAATTAATTTTCTATTTGATAGAAAGTATTAATATTGTTCTTTACGCTGTCGTTAACAATCAGTCATCCAGATTCTTCTTTTTTTGTTGTTGTTGTTGTTGTTGCTGCTGCTGCTGCTGCTGCTGCTGCTGCTTATCATTTTCATATTTGTGTTAAGGAAGTGAAATCATATAAAGTAAAAAGAGAGGGTAAAAAAATATAACACTGGACTGCTTCCATCCATGGTTCGGTAACTGTCTTGAAATCAAATCCTTGCGAATGCTCAAGTCTCTAACTCTTCCGACTCCCTCTTTAATCAATGATCGGGCAATAAATTTCTAAAAACACATCGTTCCGTAGTAACATACACTTTCATTCTCTCAGTAACATGAATTAAAGAAAATGCATTCAAACACTCCAGTCGTTAAACGAAACAGGCCCTCCTACGGAAGATTCTGTTAACATCATGCTACGTCTAAAAAAAATAAAAAGATATTATATCTATATCGAATATGGAAAGATTCTTGACAACATAATTATGTGAAATGATTTGAAGGAAACCTGAGTGCCCAATCATCTTAAGAGGCCGGTGGGATTTAGCAGACTGCCTGATGTTATCCTCAATTCCCCCTTTAGCCCTCCCACCTATATTAGCTCATCATCAATCATCTTTCTCTGCCCCACTCTCTTCCATCGGATACCCAACCATGAGTTGCCATTTAATTAATGCTGATTTCTCAACGTGAAGTGAACGAAAATACGCTTTTATAAACGTTGATCATGTTGATGAAGCTACGGCTTTGGTGGGCAATTTCCTGTTTTTTAAATAGTTTGCTGAGCTGTCATTCGTTGCTAGTAAAACACGGTATTTCATATGATTATAATCAAATACGTCGTTCGTCACGCCCTCTCCTCCCAATATAGACATGTGGATAACACAGATATCTCATGTCAGACGCACTCACTGTTGAAAGGAAAAGAAATACAGTTCAGAGCCCGATGACTTAAATAAAAACTCCTGTGATGCCGACTTAGTTTAAAATTATAATTCAGGGCATGGTGACCCACCAAAACTGCGTCGTAGCAACCTGGTTACAAAGCAAATATAGGTTAGGACTTAATGACCAGCCGAACTCATGCCTTTGACCTGTGCTAAAGTTATAGTTGTTAAACTGTTTGCCAACCAATACCCTGGTGAAGCTGACCTGGAGCTGATAACAACAACAACAACAAAATTATATGGACCTTAATGATTAACCGAATTCTGACGATACAGAACTTTGATGACAGAACTCATGAGGGGGTGATCGCCATGGCTAAGTAGTTTGGCGTCTGCTTCATGGTGAAAATAACTCAGTTGGTGAGGCTGTGGCTGGATGGATTCGTGGGTCCTCCCATTGGGGGATGAAAGGACACGATGATCGAAAACCTGCATTTTTTTC
The DNA here is from genome assembly GCA_039654565.1 of Peronia peronii. Classification (NCBI taxonomy): domain Eukaryota; kingdom Metazoa; phylum Mollusca; class Gastropoda; order Systellommatophora; family Onchidiidae; genus Peronia; species Peronia peronii. The sequence goes on along the minus strand of JBCEWB010047984.1, from coordinate 3,321 downwards.
AGTGACTCAACGGTCCGCTGGTTTCCTCTGGGTAGGGAAGCCCGATGTCTAGCCTTCTCGGATAAGAGCGAATATATTTCGGAGGTCCCCTGTGTACGTTACATACTGTTGTGTTGAATAGACTTAGGTCTGTTTGCATCTGGTAGATCTCCATGTCATGGATGATCTTCCGCACACGTGGTTTACTAGGGTCAACCAACCAGAAGCCAGTCAGGTTGACATAATTGTGCCGGAAGTCCTCCATGTCTATAGATTCTTGGCAGATCAAAATCGATGAAGAGTAGACGGAGTGCCTCTGTCCGGCCAAAATTTCCAAATTCCAATTTCTACCCATAAAAATTCTCGGGCAAAAACAGGCAGCCACTTAGAGTCGACATCCTATTTTCTTGATCTTAGGATTGAAAGGCATAAGAAAAAAAAAAAAAAGAACTCATGACTTCATGCCCAAGGGAAATCTGTTAGTGCATACTCACCTGATTTAAAAAGGAATATAAGTTATGGCCCGAGGACCACTGGGAAATGTTATCACAGCTTGCGTTGAAGGGCCGAAGTATGGCCTTTCTGCCGTAGCTCTCCAGCCCGTGGGCCAGTAGGTAGACGGCGTCGTACATCAGCGCCACCTCGTGCTGGACAGGGTGGCATGAAAAATTAAAAGGCATTTATGATAACAGTAGGCAAAAAAGGATCACAGTAATAGTAATATAATGATACTATGGGATTGATGATATTAGTTGTATAGTAACAGTGATGACAGTAAAAATAGCGATAGCAGCAACAACAACAACAATGCTGATTTTGGTACATTAATTGGCTTCAACCGTTCTTCACTTATTTTTCATCTCTCTTTATCTATTGATTTTCTATAGCAGAACACATACATACTCAACATACATTTAATATATAATAGTAATGGAATTAGTTAAAAGTAACAGTGTAACAATATCGATTTCTTTCATAACAGTCTCAGCCCGTAGCTTTCTATATCTAGAAGGTAAAATAAGATTGGTCGGATCAATGTCAAAGAATTGTGATATGTTAAAAACAAGGTGCTTATGTTTTCTGTGGATATTTGAATTTTGATTGCATGGGTTGTAATTGTATAGGACAAGATTCCTTTTCTTTTTAATTGCACATTGTATAATAATAATGAAGTTGCTGAGAAAAGCTAAAGTGCGAAAAGAAAATGAGAAGAAGTGGGCTCTAAAGGTCTAGTGACATAGTTTGCTCAATAGAATGGCTACGGTCTCCTTGCTATACTCACAGGTAAAGACAGGTAGCCTGTTGTGTTGAGTAGACTTAGGTCTGTTTGCATCTCGTAGATCTCCATGTCATGAATGATCTTCCGCACGTGTGGGTCACTAGGGTCAACCAACCGGAAGCCAGTCAAGTTGACATAATTGTGCCGGAAGTCCTCCATGTCTATAGATTCTATATCCTGGACAAAGAACAGAATAGACGGGTTGTTACTTCATAAATACTACATGTAGTATTATTGTAACGTCATCTGTAATCTGTAATCTACATTGGTTCCTTTTCGGTTTTGAGTATGGGGCCATCTGTACAATCCATCGACCGATGTACAACCACACATACTCATTTGAGGGCTTTCCAAAATTTCTCTGTCTAAAATCAAATTTTTCCTTTTAAAAAAGATGAAGACATAACCAGTTATGAAGTCATTTTGAGTGGTCTAACCTGAAAAATTGACAAATAGACGATACTCAGGCAGGTAAAGGTGGTGTTTTTTTGTTTTGTTTTGTTTTGCTGTGTGTGTGTGTGTTGTTTTGTTTGTTTGGTTGGGGTTTTTTTTCTCTTTTTTTCCCCTTTATGTTCTCTGTTTTGTTTTTGTAAATTTATCAGAGAAGTCCCTCTTCTCTGTGTTCTAAGAACTTCCATATTGTAACTTTCTACCTATTTTTGTAATCAATACAGAGAGTGAAAAAGAAACAAAATCCACAGCTTTGCTGGTAAGGAAATGGTCTCTTCCGATCCTTGACAGAAATTTGGCATGAAAATATAAGCCGATTTCATAGGTATCCTGATGAAATGCTCAAACATGAATTTAACTCATGTTAAGGGAACACTATGATTTGACTTTTAAGACGATAGAAAGTGGCCGTAGGCGAGATGAAAGGCCACTTAATTAACTAAAAAATTCAATTTTAAAAGTTATAATAAGCATTTTGTCTCTATCCTTTACATATATGATGAGAGAGTATATTTTCTTATGTTTAATAAACCAAATACAGTTCTCCCTCGTTTATCGCGGGTGTTAGATTCCAGGACTGCACGCGATAAGCGAAAATCCCCGAAATAGGGATACTATATTTATTTTGTTATTTACATACATTTTAAACCTCTATAAACCTCCCCCATACTGTTATCAACCCTCTCTCTACTGTATTACCCTCCCCCACACTCTTATAAAGACTTCGGTATTTATGAAGTATTACTTTTGCTCCTCGAACATATTACGGTACACTTCCGAATACGTATAAGGTTACATATTAAATTATTATTATACATATTTAAAAAACCTGCGATACAGTGAAGTCGCGAAAGATGAACCGGCGATATAGCGAGGGAATACAGTAACTGTCATAGACTTTCCTGTTATGTTGAATTCAAAGTTTGAGCTATCGACAACCATACAATTCTTCAATAAAGAATTGTAGATCGCGGTGTTATCTTTCAACAGTGTTACTTCACAGAAGTGAGAATAAGTTACTGAAGAGAAAAATTAAAATATCATTAGAAGACGATTTCACAAAATGTCAAAATCTGTATACTCTCTCCCGCTGGACACTTATTTTGTTTGTCTGCTTGTTGTTATTGTTGTCTTTTCTTTAAAAAAAAACAACACACACACACACACAGAAAATCTTGTCGGAAGAAAGATGACTTAAAAAAAGAAGACATAGTGAAAATGATTATTTGTCTCAAATTATACTTATTAACTCAATGATGTCTGCTTTTTTCTTAAGCCTTTCACATTTCGTATACATTTTCTTTTTTTTTTTTTTGCAGGCAAACATGTTTTAATCATCTCGAGTAAAGATTTATCATGGCGTGCTGTCAGCTAAGCATGCAACATAAATATCCTAGCTTTTTTTTTTTTTTATACTCTCCTTAAAGTTCCCCATCTAACAATGGGATATAAATAGACAAATAGATGGATAAATAGCTACCTAGGTAGACAGTTAGCCAAATAGCTAGCTAGCTAGACAGATAGCTACATAGCTAAATAGACAGACAGACAGACAGATAGATAGATAGATAGATAGATAGATAGATAGATAGATAGATAGATAGATAGATAGA
>JBCEWB010047973.1:0-14300 GCA_039654565.1 Peronia peronii | reverse complement strand
AGTGTGAGTTAATACCTTACAGTAAGAACACATAAAACAAAAAGTAAACAATTGACCCAGGGACACACATTACACTGCCCCCAAGGGGCAGCCAAGCGTGGCGGGATCAAGGCGGCGAGGTCGGCCTGGCTGGAGGGGCAAACTAAGTGATCCGCTTTGGGCTGCCGTGTACAAGGTGAGATTCAAAACCCCTTCCCGGATGTGGACTGGAAGGGATCTTTTTGGGCCTGTCATTTCCGCCTGCATCAACATAAATCCAATCTGGCAATACATGTACAAAACCCTGCACCGCAGATAGTCTCTGGTTACGGTTCCGTGTGGACATTTGCTAGCAGTGAAAATTACTCTAAATTTACCAGTCCACAGAATACTTCGACAACCACTGCCAGCTTCAATGTTGGCAATTGCAATGCCTGAACCGCAGATCACCGCAAATCCTGGTTTTTCGCGGATCCAGGAACTCTGACAGCCCTGATATTAACCAATGGAAATTCATCTCTACCTCTTTAGCAGTAATGAAGAAGTTCCAGGGCAGTAGTGATGCCAAGCCCAAAAATCCAAATATGAAAAAAACTGCATGGCGCCTATTGATGAAAAAAATTCAAAACATATAAATGGATACATATGTGAAAAAATTTCTGTATACATCAATTAACATACATGCTACAAGTTTACAGCTATAATGGAACATAACCTTTCCCATGAAAAGTTCTAATGCACTATGCATTAATGATCATCCAACTACTACAACAAAGATTTACATTCAGATACAGCATGTCATAATCTCTTCTTACCATAGTAAATGTATAAATATCCCGTTAGTGTCGCAAGCATTCCTCGTAAGTCTGAAATTTGTGAATGCTGAGTTTTTATTCCCCTTCAAGGTGAGCTAAAAATACATACTGTGACACTATCTTGAACCAAACTGACCAATAGAAATGCAGGAAAAATCTGCAAAGATCCCACAAAAAAAAAATTCATTTATAACAATTTGACGCCAATTGGACGCCAGTTTTCACTCTGTGGTGAAAAAAGTACACAGACTGACTTGAGTGGGTTGCTTGCGACACCAATGATTACCTCATTGTACAATCAATGAAAGGGCATACAGTGGAAACCTGATAAAATAGGATTATGGGATCAAAGAAAAAGTCCTTTCATAAGTGATTTCTGCTATAACCCATATACAATGAATTAGAGGAATAAAATATTGCTAACCTATGTTTTTTTCATGAATGGTCGCCTTCCATTGAATTCTTTTAGTTTTGTTTGATTGAGCAAAGATCATAGTAAGGAAGATACCAATAACAGGGTATATTATATTAGAGGTCACAGTATATTCATGTTCTATTAGTACTAATAGTCAAGTCCTAGCAGAGCAACTGGCCACGTGAATATCTAACACACAAAACTTCACTGGCCTCATGCCTAGCCTAGCCAAAGTGCACAGAAAGATCAAGGGTATCATATTACCTCACCCACCTGCTCCCCTCCTCCCATTGTACCAATCCCTTCATGCTTGATCTCTAGAGTACATTGTCCATGGAGCTGAGGTGAAAGGATACATACACTATGGTGATGTGTGGAACCGGAGAGCTATCCAAAGTGACTGCATGAATACGATGAAAATGCGATGCCAATAAATCTTGCTCGATTCAAGGCATATAATTGAAACACAATGTGATATCAACATCACAAGAATATCTACAATAAATACAAATGCACTTATCAGTATTCATCACTGTTGATTGGTCAATTGGACCAAGTGGTCAGTGAATGGTAAGACCCATATTTATCTTACTTAACTTTAGGAGCTACACGTGCGAGTCCTTTTTTCATCTATGTGGGCCCAGCACCTCAGCCTGTTTTATTTTTCATGTTATGATTTATTAATGAGCTAATCCCCCCCCTCCCCCCATCTTCTCCCAAGCCACTTAGCTAATCTCATTGCCCACCACCCATCCTCTACCTCCGTATGGCACACATTATGTTTTCTGTATGTCTTTCAACCCCCTGGAGATGGTTGTCTTGATGGTTCTTTGGATAAAAAAAAAAAAAAAAGGTGTTTCCTGCCCCTGTCCCCATTCTTTACTTTTGCCCCTTCTCCCCAGAAAAACAAAAACAAACAAAAAATCCTGCTCTCCTCCCCCTGTTCTTTGCTTTTATCTCGTCTCCCCACCCCCTGCTTCCCCCCCCCCCCAACCCCCTCCAGAAAAAAATGCCTTTTTGAAATGGGTGAAGGAATGGATATGTTATTTCCCTATATTTGCAGCCAGCTAATACGCTTCCCTCCGTCATACGGTGTTGTTTTTTGAGCCAATCTGGACTGCTGACAAGCAGAAGCGCGCCATTGATTGGTCAGTGAACAAAGCAGATGAAATAATAGCTGTGACATCATTTATAAGCGTACTTGATCCACTTGAAACTCATGCAGTTTCAAAGTACCGCTGGGCATACGGGTCTAACAGGTGTACTATATTGTGTGTGCCTAGCAGTACAGGTATCCTGTTATAAGTGTTTCGAACGTCACAGACTACTGCTATACGAGATATTTCTCTACGGCCAAAGGAGAAGTGGACATGGGGATTGGCAGACACTCCTGTTATTAGCCATTTCCTGTTATAAACAGTCCTGTTATAAATGGTTCCCACTATATATTGTTTGTTTCTACTTTTTGTGCAGGAAGCGATTAGCTACAGCCTCCATGACAAAGCATTTTAATAAAAATTTGTTTTGATGTTCACCTGTCAGGAGGTGGCTCAATTCGAGAAGATGCTGCTACCAGAGGTGCTGTCTCTAACCAGGTATTTGGAGAGCCATCATCATTATCACAGTACTGTTGTGCATCCATCTAGACGTTCATGGAAAAGCCCTCATGAGACTTAAATATGGCTATTCAAAACTGCAAACTTCAGTTGATATCAATACTGCTATCACACCTGCAAGAAAATGCAGACACTCTTATAACATAGGAAGTGATTATTTAGGTGACATGTACCCAAATAATAAATAGTACCCATTTATATTATTTGGGTAACACGTCAACCATTGACCAGATAAGTACCACTAAGCAGATGAATTCCCATCAGTAGATCAACTGAGTCATGAAAATGATTTATTTCTTCAGCATTTGATGAGATATTGTAATCATGCTACCAGAGTACTGAACAAATTTTCAAATATGGTTGCACATGTGGGTAAAAAAAAAAATAGATACCCAAATAAAGAAAAGATACCCTATTTATAGTATTTGGGTAACATGCTACCTAAATAATGACATGGTATGTTTATAATATTTGGGTAACCTGTTACCTAAATAATAAAATGGTACCTTGTTTACATTAGTTGGGTAACAGGTTACCTAAATAATGAAATTGACCCTGTCTATATTATTTGGGTAACATGCTATCCCCCCCCCCCCCTCAAGCCACACATTCATCTATTTCCACATCAAAAAAAAACAAACGTTTACTACATTATTATTACAATATATAGTCACAGTCATGCATTGTGCCAGTTATTCACAAAATCAAAAGTATTTATCAATTGAAAAAATGGCCTGATGAGATATACATGTAATTAAATGCATTTCCTTAATTTTAATTAACTTTATGTTTTTTATTGTAGCAATAAGCTAAATATTTTGCAATTTTTTGACAAAACATCTCAAATAATGATATTAATATATTTCAAAGCAGCAGAATTTTGTTCTTTCCTTGTGTTGTGTCACTTTGTGTTCTGTCGCAAGGATTTTATATTTTTGTTTTGTTTTTGTTGTTTTTTTGTCCAAACCTTTCCTGTTTGCCTGTTATAAAATATCTGTCTCCAGTGCATTTTCTTGCACTCTCTTATATTATTATAGTTGTCACTCTTTTACAGTTTGAGAACCATGTAAATTCAAAACCATCATACAAAAAAAAAAAAAAAGAATTAGAAATCGCACTTGTAAACCAATCGATTGATGAAAATGAATTAAATCTATTTCTTCAGAGTTCGATGTATTATTGTAATCATTCTACTTGACACAAATGACACATTTTTAGAAAAAGTAGTGTACGTATAGGCAGAAAACATGTTACCTTAATAACAAAAAGATATCCCATTCATATTATTTTGGGTAACAACTAACATATTACCTAAATAATGAAAAGGTTCTCCGTCTATATTATTTAGGTAACATGTTACCCAAATAATGAAAATGTACCCCCTCTGTATTATTTAGGTAACAATGTTATCCAAATAATGAAAATGTACCCCCTCTATATTTTTTAGTAACATGTTACCCAAATAAGGCCGGATTATAACATATACATGACATATACATGTACATACAGATTATCTTGTTTCCTCAGACTATTTCTTTTCCTATATTAGTCTACTACAGTGTATTTGATATAATCAACATCATCACATCATCTTTGATAAGGAGGGGGAGAGGGAGGAGGAGGGGGATGCCTGGAGGTGATTTTTTTTATTTTTACAGATAGACTACTTTTGACATTTCCATCGAATACGGCATGTTCATACATGTACTAGAAAAAAACAGTTAAAAATCCTGAATGTTGCCATGGCTATACTGCCCTCTTGGATTTTGGCTTCTGTGTAAAATGGCTTATCTTTGAAATCTATCTCCTCAGCCACAAATCAATCAAACTTCATGAAACTTGTTGAACTTCTTATTTGGCATACTGTCTAAAAGTTATGTACATATATTTTCAGCTCTTCATGTGCAAAAGAAAATTTTGAAGAATTTTAAAAAAAAAAAAACATGTAGTGAAATTGCCCTTTTTTTTCACAACAAAAACGTATTTCTCTCCAAAACTTGTTATCAGAATTGGTCGCACATATTTAGGTTTTTCGATCTTGTTATCAAAATAATGTACACCAAATTTGGTTATAATCAGTCCAGAAACAAAAAAATAAATGGCAAACTAAATGATGAAAATTAAGATTTTAAGACAAAGCATTTAAGTTTTTCTTTGAGGGTACAATTGCATGGAGTTTTCTTAATTTGGCTTCTAGTCTCAAATCACCCTTTTTTTACATACTAGCTCTTTTTGACTTCTGGGTCTTTTTTCTTTTTTTGTTGTTCCTCGCTTCCTGTTCATATCTTTTCTGTAATTTTGTTCCCTACCCTCTATCACCAATGGGCTCCCTTTTCATCCTTTACAGGAGGTGGAAGAGAGAGGGTGCTCTAAAGAGCGCTAGGTGAAAGCTTACTCTGATATTCTGCATGATCATGAGTCTATTTCACCTCAATCTGATCACCCAATATATCTATCCCTGCATTGGGACTCAAGATACTGCTAGAGGAAGTCACAATCAGAATGTTCTATGCATCCTTTACCTGTATCCTGTCTAATAGTGATGATCTACCACAGCATATAGCAACCAGATGGAGACAAATCTCAGCTGACTATAGGCTGTGCCATCCGTTCAATGACCACGAGTCAACACATTAGAATGGACATATCCACTTTTTTTTTTTATTACTATTTCTATAATCAAAAAACGGAGGACAAAACAAACAACAATTCTAGGCTAAACACAATCATATTATCAATGACACATACAGCTTATTTGGCTATGATCAATTTTCAGTATTACTTTAAAAATTTCCCAAATTCAAATGCAAACAAATATCAACTTCAGTTCCTGAACGTCACCAGACTGAGAGAAAAAAAGTTCAATAAATGAAATGTGCCGATATATGATATGATCCAAATTATAATATTTCTTCTGATAATCTTTCATAGTGGCATTTCATAGCCACAGGTTCAGCATAACCAGAGACAACTATGACTCCATTTGTCATATGCTTTGGTATCAATAATTTATGGCGTAATATAAATAACTGAAGTCTTCACAGTGTAGTCATTCACATGACTGGAAACTCAAAGCATCTTATAAATTCAGCATCAACAAAATCTTCAAGACACAAAATATACCTATCACAAGAAAGTGAATCAAGCCAGTTTGAAGCCTATTTGTCGCTGATAGTGTGCCATCTCAGATAAGCTCCTATCTGTATACTATAATAAAACTTACATTTGAAATGAATGTTTCAACTATTCGAATGTGCTTCTTATCTTCTTCCAGTTACTGATAGTAAGTCTGGTCTGAGCTGAAACATAACAAGCACTCTTAATACTCTGATGTTAAATTATTCTCTATCAGACTTCTAGTTCCTATTCTGATCCCAGTGATAACTCAGAAACAAAAATGTATTAACAGTACTAACAAAAGGGTCAATTTAGAACAACACATTTGTCTGGCACAAGTAATTAAACTATCTTCACAATGGACTGTAAGTGTAAATGTTTGCAAAATCAAATTTCTGCACCCAAGTAATAAATGACCACAATCAATATGGACAGATTTGATCTCAGTTGCCTTCACAGCTGTATCTCACACTGCAGAACAAATGAGGATAACATTATCTGCCAGTTTATTGATTGCCAAATTGATTGACTCACTGCCAAATAAGAACTGTTGAAATCTATCATGAAAATTTCCACTGAGTGGTGTCACATTCAACAGACTATGAGCGTGAACTACAATGAATTTACAAATATTTATACTAAATAATTTACCCAACATTGCCTCACTGAAATAAGTACATGTATTTTGTTGTTATTTTTCTTTATTTGGTAAGTTTTTTGTTACATATACAGAAATAATCATGCAGAAGCTATTTTCTACTTTCTCAACCTGAGGTCTCTTTCATTATGATAATTTGACAAGAAATCTAGATTTGAAACAAAGAGACATTTACCTAAACAAGAATACTGAGTCAGCCTTTTTTTTTTCCACCACTTTAAAATAATCCATATAATCTTCAGATATTTGTTGAAAAAAAAACAATAGACAGAATTTATTTGAATAAAAAGAGACTTTTTATATAATGATTATTTGCAAACTTGCCATGAATTTGACATGAAAAACATTATAAGTGAAACATATTTAAATGCACAATTGTCAAAAAGTAGAGAGCTTTTAGCCTATCCTACAGCATCTGAAGTGGAAATATATCATCAATGTGCTCTCTGTCATATTCTTTTACCCCACTTTTCAATCACCCTTTTCCATGATAGATTTTCTTCATTTAATTTACAATGTGATTGTACGATTCAATTATCTAAAAAAAAAAAAAAGGTCATATATAGCTCTAAGAATCCATGAATGACATGATGGAGTCTTGTAAATAGATTTCTTTTCTGATTTATGGAAAATTATGTACTCTATGTAAAGAAATAAATATTGAGAACTGAAAGTTTCAGATAGACAAAAGATGTCAGCATTATATGTTCACTTTCTGCATTACTAATATTTCCCTCATGTAGTCAGCATTGGTTGGTTGACAATAGAACTTGTGTTATTCACTAAAAATGTGCTCGCCTCTTTCCTATGGACCACTGCTGTGCCTACATGTTATTGAATCCCATCTATCAAATAAGATTTACTGTATAAAGAAATTTTGTTGAGGTTTGAATACTTATTTCACCCTAACATTCTGACTCATTTCAGGTCACCTTATAGATTCAAATCTGAGAAATAATTTGATGCCACTAAGGAAGGTCCTTTTTCTTTCCAGCCATTAATGCTTGGAAGACTGTTGGACAATCCATCATATGATGCCTGCCCTGGATTATGTTTGAATCTCAGTACTAAAGATCATTCATGGGTAAGCAATTAAAAAGCAAAATTGGAAATTGTGGCAAAAGGATTCCGATATATCATTGGCTGTACAGCAAAAAGGGCAAACCCTTCCCTTCTCTGCATGACGAAGAGGCAAATCGATCAATACATTATCGAACTGATTTGCCCCTTTGTCATGCAGAGAAGTTATGGGTTCACTTTTCATCATACAATGGCTTTTCCCTATTTGCTTCTTTGTCATACAGCTGATGATATATCGGAATCCTTTTGCCACCATTTCTAATTTTGCTTTGTAATTGCTGACCCATTCACCTATTTGCCGTACAGGCGACCATATGATACAATTATCTTTATACTGTTGAAAGCTAAGAAAATCATACACTAGTAGCCTCCATAGCATTCTGTATCAACACAAAGGCTGATAAACAATGTAAATCTGATTTTGAAGTGGAATGGATTACAATGAGATATAGTCATTTGAGTTTAAATCATCTGCACACACCTATGTCAGAAGGCCAGCTGGAATGAGTACATAAAATGAATGTTTGATCACTTACCCATTATATGTCTCACAGTGACACAATCACTTTTTCTTCTGGCTCATCTTCTAGCTCTTGCTAAAATGACTCAGTCATTTGGAGTTTTGATGGCTGTGACTCTCACTGAGCATAATTCAGATATTGCGGATTATGCAAAAAAGAAATTGTGCTGGCTATATTCTTCAGTATAATATGCCTTCATCATTACCTTGATAGTAACAACGAAATGCTGCATTTCATAGTAATAGTAGAGAGCATTTATATAGCGCTTCATATCCCACTAAAGTACAGGCTCTAAGCACTCTATAACCTATTATTACCTCGACAGACCCAAAGAAGACACTCATAACCATTCTCAGCATACTGGGAATGTAACGAATCATGATTATACATGTTGGGTACACACGAGTGTGTGCTATGAGCGATGTTTAGCGGGTCATCATTGTATACACTGGACCCATGCAAGTGTGTGTTGTGAGCGTACATATGCTGATGGCCCATGGAGATACTGGGTCACCGCGCATGTCTGAGATACCCTCTAAGCATTTTGTATGGGTTGGTTCTAGTCAGATCTTGTGTGTGTATTACGTCACGTGTGTGCGCACTACGTCACGGTTTTATGTATGACAATAGCAGCACTGAGAGCTTGTACTATGTTCAAGATACTTCGAGACTGTGAGAACTTGTAGCTTCAGGAGAGTTCAAGCCAGAGAAAGTGCGAGATGAGAGAGAGAAGTGGAATGCAGTGAGACCCGTGTGCATCGGAGTTAGACAACTGCCCTGAAATTTGTATTGTTACCAAGCACCTGCAATAAATTCTGTATCATTTCGACGTCAAGGATTCCTGTTCTTATTTCTCCATTACTGTGTGCGTCTCATTCGCATTCACCGCCTGATCGCCCCTTACAACATCACAACTAACACCCATTCACATTCAAAGTTCGTGACAGGGGGGCATACAAGGAGTCAGGATTCGAACCCAGAACTTTAGATCCAGAGTCCGACGACCCAACTACCAGGCCACCAAAACCACCCTTTTTCTTTACAGTAAGAATGGGCAGATCATTTCAACAGCATATGACCATGTGACAATGATAGCAGGCAGTTTTGGACTCTGATCATAAAATGTGTGCATGACAACTGAGTAAGACTTGATATCCTTTCACGGAAGGAGGGTCTGCATCCAGTCTTCTTGAATACAATGTAAACTATCATCTTAGTATACTTAGCATCTTCCAGCTGGACACTATAAAGATGCCCTGATTCATTATAATATAAAATAAGCCTACTGGAATGGTAAAATATATTGACAAAAAAATACTAAAATAATAAAATACATATACACATGACATCCCTAGACTAGATAAACAGGTGTAATATATCATGATGTCATGAAATTGGGGGCTCAGGGGCTCTGTGGTTTGGCGTCTGCTCATGGAGAAAGGCCGGGATCGCCTTGCAGGTCCTGCATCGGGGGATGGAAGGACACAAAGATCGAAAGCTCACATCTTTTCAGTGACTTAAGGGTCCCCTGTGGATTGGGAAGCCTGATGTCTAGCCTTCTCAGATAAGGGCGAACATATTTCGGAGGTCCCGTGTGTACGTCACACACGTTAAAGAACCCTTGGCAGTTCAAAATCGATGAAAGAGCAAGCTATGTGCCGCTGTCCAGGCAAAATTTACAAATTTCTACCCATAAAAATTCTCAGCAATAACAGGCAACCTCTTGAAGCCGAGATAATCCTACTTTCTTCGGATTGAAAGGCTTAAGAAAACAAAAAAAAAGTCATGAAACTGAATCAAATCTATACACCATCTGTTTTTTTTTAAGTAATTTTTAGGGGATTATATATTTGCTCTAAAACTTCATGATTTAAAAAAGACACATTCCTGAAAATAATTATTTTCAGTTTTATCTATTATATGTCTAGAGGTAGGCCTTTGAAATATCTGAATCAGAATGGTCACATCATGATCAAATCTGAAAAAAAATTGGCTGCAATCTTTTTTATTCTTCTTATATTATTCTGTAAAAGGTAAAAGATAAAGATCAACTTTATTTGTCCTCATAAAGAAATTCCATCCACAGTTGATCAGACATACATGTAGAATATGTACAATATACATTCATACTCACATGCACAAAAGAGAGACAAAAATATTGTGAATTGCATCCCAGAACATGGTATACTCAAGAAACATTATTAATCAATGTATTGCAAATGGCAGAAATGAATTTCTGAAATGCACTGGATTCATTATTCACATGCAACATTCACTTCTTTCAGGATATTTCAAATGATTATCAAGTGGGTGCATAGAGTCTTCCTGAACTATATTAAGTTTGATATATGCCTCCTAGTATCTATGTATCCTTGACTTCCTTTGAACCTACTCTATCTTACACATTCCCTCTCATTCCTTTTCTTCACAATTTTCACACTTTCTTGATACATTTATTATTCTCCATTTGTCTTGCCCACATATATATCCTACCCAAGCTTTAATAAAAAGTTATAACACCCTGTAAGGGCATAAAACATATTGATCCAAGTGTTGTCTATGTCAGATAATTTCTAAGAAAATGCAGATGTTTATTCACCTTCAAATTGATAAAAGAAGCATGGTCATATCAATCCAATCTTGAACTATTATTCACTCCCAAATAAGATCCTACTGTTGACGCATCCATTTTCAATTTTCATGGGTGGATGGAAATTTTTATTTTTTGTCAAGTTCTTTTATTTTTGTGATATTGAGATGAAAAAAGTGGTCATCACACTACTTATATTTTTACAAAAAATGTCTTAAAATTAAGACGACTGTCCACGGCAACTAATTAAATACACCAAAAAAGTTGAAAATATAAAAATTTTTGAATTGAGTTAATAAAATCAACTAATATCGCTAGCCAAATTTTCGAGCCCGCTTGGCTCTTCGTCGGGGCAACAATATTTACATTTTTCAACATCATATTCAGAAAGTCAGTGATAGGAAAGTTCTTGTTCTTACACTGTACATTCATTTGCATGGTAAACAGAACACAGCTTTGAGAATGAGATATAGCGTACCCAGTATTTCAGACCACTCCTGATGTGAATGTTACAATGTCCACTTTCAGTCTGACATGTAAACTGATGATGACATGATTTTGTATAAAGGTCCAAGATCCAAGCAACAATGGGTCTGTTTACATCGATCTATATTCATGAATGTTGATGGCTGTTGTGGTTGGATGATATTATTAAATGCACTATTGCGCTAGAGAAATCCATGAACAAAATTCTGGCATAGTTCTTTGGTTTATCAATACAATGTCTGAATATAATCAATATTGTTCATAAAAACAAAATGGTATCATCAAACCTTCTTTTACTCTTGCACGCAAGTTGTAATGAGTTTTGGAACAATACAGTGACAGGTAATAACAAAGACAAAAGACAAGTTGTTCTAACCATACTAAGATCAATATATGAGCTATAGGTTGCATATTCATATCAACAGCTTTACCCCTTTTTGGCATGGGAATTATTTCAGATTTTTTCCATTATGAATGGGATAGAGAACAATCCAAAGAAAAGGTCCACAGAAATCTGTGCTAGATTCTAGATCCACCGATTTACAGAACATAATTAAGATCATTGATCTGACATATAAAACTTCTAAAGATCTGTAGCTCATTTGGTAAAAATGCTTTTCTTGATATGTGACAATGAATAAAATGCTTAAAATACACTGGCTGCAGGGATCTGCAAAAATCACATTCAAATTCAAGGAAAATGCTCTAAATGCATCTGTTCATACATTACATTTTTTTGCAAGGTAACATGAGAGAATCAAATTTCTTATTATCAGATATAATAATAAATAATAATAGAGAGCTTTTATATAGTACTTATCCCTGTAAGTACAGGCTCTAAGCTCTTTACAATCTATTATTACCCTGACAGACCCAAAGAAGACACTCATGAACGTTCTCAGCTTCCTGGGAAGCATACAAGGCGGCTGCCTGTTAGGCGCTCAAATCCTTATCAATCTAACAATATCAATCACTGTCCATAGTTGGGTACCCATTCAAACCTGGGTCGAGTCGAGAAATTTGTGTAATTTGTCTTTCCCAAGGACAAAATGTTGGGACCAGGCAGGATTCAAACCCGAGACTTTAGATCCGGAGTCCGACGGCCCAACCGCTAGGCCACCGACACCTACAGATATCCCATGGGATTTTCTGCTAGGGTTACTGCACTGAGTGTGACAATCCACAATGGATGGAATTTGTCCTTTCTGGTTATTTAGTTAATGATCTTAACAAGAAACAATAATATCAAGATTTGTATGAGGCTAGACTAATTCAAAAATGTAAATAAATCTTGACCTAGTCAAAAATTCATTCATGATGTCTAACCATATTGATCTAGATCTAGACTAGATCTAGACCTAGAATCTAGATTTGTAGAGTGTTACTGGTTCCATTTTGCTATAAATCTAAGGCTCTAAATAGTCTTTCTTTTCTGGGCAAACATTTTCCTAATTTATTTACTTCAATTTTATCATTTTTTCATGTCACTCTGACTCTGCCCAAATGCAGACCTAACCTGAAATCCTGTGTTTAGATCTAGAATCTAGAGCTATATAAATTCATGTTTGCCTGTTGGTAACGTCCGCAAGAGGCATAAGATTGACTCTAGATCTAGCCATCAAGATCATGGAATGAAAATCTCTGCCTAGGATCTAGATTCTATCTATAGGACTGGAGGGTCAATGCGTCACGTCGAGTCTTCGCTTCACCTATGTCCGCATCATGTCAGACTGTACCAATCTGCACCAAAACTGGCTATTTCAATAGCTCTATGGTCAGAAGAAATCAGCCAATTTTGGTGCAGATTGGTACAATCTGACATGACGTGGACATTGGTGACGCGAAGACCCGACGTGACGCATTGACCCTCCAGTCCTATAGATCTAGATCTAGAATGGCACTTAGTGTGGTCCCCCCTTCGAGTCTACCTCGAAGGTAGTGCCTATGTCCTATGTATCAAGACTCTAGATCTTTATCATGATTCCAGTACCCAGCTCTAAATTTTCAAAATATGATGACTGGATGCGGGATAGAACTGGATCTAGACTTCTAAATAAAAACCAAAGATACAGATCTAGATTCTATAACTCGATCTAATTCTGATTGCAAACCACTGCAAGAACCATTCCCCATTTTGTCCATGGAGAAAATATATATATAGATCTAAATCTATAAAGATCTATATAAATCTGGAATATTCACATCCAGATCTATATATCTGTACTTGTGGCGATCCAACTGACGTAAATTCTAGATCGAGATCTACTTACCTGAATCTGGACATCTGCCTGTTAACTATACATTTCGACGATAGACCAAGTACTACTAGTAGGCCCGATTTTCTTACTTACAAGCTGTAAGAGTTCCCATGACATGTCCTACATAGCCTTGGTTGGATCATAGACATACCATCTGATAGACCAGGGGCGCAGCGCTCCTTGGAGCCGCCGTTTCTATTGGCTATGGCGGCCCTATTAGATCGAGACTCGGGCGGCTGAACTATGGAAGCCGACTGAGCTCAGGATAGAAGGGCGAATAGCAAAAAAAACAACAAAAAACACGGGGCCGGTAAGAAACTCTTCGCCCTGATGAGTGGCAGATTTAAAACATTTAGAGCCAATTCAACCTACATGCCCTCCGAGTAATAAAATTAGTGTTTTTGATTAAATTACGGGAAAATAAATGGTAACACGAACAGTTGACACGAGAAAAGACTGGATGAGAATAGACAGAAAAAAAGTGATTGAAGAGCTAAAGCAGATGCACATTCTTCAGGATAATATGTTACATCGGAACTTCGACCTAAAGACCCTACCACAGACTGAAAATGAAATGAAAACAACTAAACTAAAACCTCAAACAACAATATGAGCTATAACGACGATTAAAGTCCTTTTTTCTTCTTAAAGGGGTAGTGCAACATCATTTTGTTGTGTCAAGTTTCTCTTTGTTTTTGCCTCAGATGAAATGTTACGGTTATTGTAAACCCACTGACATACAAATTAGAAGCCGATGGCTTCTTA